>JAHBCN010009517.1:0-34749 GCA_019359885.1 Listronotus oregonensis
TTTATGACAAAAAGGACACGAAATTTAAAAATAAATAAACACAAATAAACAGCTGCCTCGGAAGTCATCTTGTCATTATATCCCGTTTCAATAGCGGCTGCGCACTTTTGATTTCACATAAAAATAAATTACGTTAAAAGCTTGTGATCTTCAAGGTTATTTCCTTTTTTTTTTTATTTTATGTTATTTGTCTGCATAAACGCCTTGTGTAATTACTTATATTCAGCTTTTATTTTATTTTTGTTTTTATCTTATTTGTCGAATACGTTACATTTTATTAATTCCAATTGGTTTTTCAAAAACAGGCTAATTTAGTAAATTACTTTTTAATTTCAAGCAAAAACTTAAATTAAAGCTTTAAAGTCTTTTCATATTTTTTATCCTGTAATTTGTTATAAAAAAAATTTAAATGCAAATTGAAAATCCGCATTTATTTTCAGTCAAACTGTTGGCTAATTAAAATCGTTATTGCCAGGCAACAAAACACAGATCGTTAATCACTATGGGTCAAAACTCGAGACCATTAGATAGCTGGAATGGTTTTCTTATGAAATGTAATATCTTGAGCCCATCCCTCATGGCCATTGCTGTAACAAAAGGGGGATTTTTATTCGATTTAAATTTATTCTACAATAAAAAAAGTAAATCTTATAAGTAGTTATTTTTACTGTACCTAATATATCCGGCTACAATTTTTTGATAGTTCATTTCAGGTAATTACCACATCCTAATAAATATCCCCTTTTAGAAATCCCATTTTGTTTATCATATCTACACATAAGCGATATTATCCATTCTGCCATACGTATTTGTTCAAGTGTGAATCGGTTATACCCGACCAAAGCGCTAGTCCAATAAACAGTACTTTCATTAAGACTATAGCACTGTTGCAGTGCACAGGGAGGTTAATTTTTTTCTTTCCAGTGCTAGACACTTATCATTTTATTAATGAAGAATCTAATTAAACCAAACACATATCTACTTTTTACCTTTGCCGTTCATGCCCGCATTTTCAAATCTCAGCCAGGGTGGGAATACCCTATTTTATCAATCTTTCAAAATCAAAAGTTTTGCAGAGGACAGTACTGTCGTAAACTACAAAACAATTTGCATAATGACCGAAAAAAGATGATAACTTTAATAGTTACCAAGTTAAATTATATTCCATGATCTCCCAGCTAACAACTTAATCAAAACTTATTTTTAATATATTTGTAATATTCTTTGGTGGTACCACCAAGTGATTATAAGAGTAAAATACACCCTAACTCCTTTTAATACCCTTTAAAACTTAAATACGACAAATATTGAAATAAATCCGGTGTTTTTGGACTTATGTTAAAACACTGCAAAAATCCCCAGCAAATACGTTTATTCAAACCCCGCAAAATACCGTTGATTGTACGGTCAAGCACAAGCTCAGTCAGCCGATGGGTGACGTAGTCGTACACGATACTTTTACTGTTTCAAGTAAACTTGTGATCGTTCGTGAATCGTTTCCGAAAGGGTCATTTCGATCCTAATGAAAAGCAGAAACCCTTTGCGTGTTCCAACTACGTCGTTTTTGTACTGATATAAGGTTTATTCCAACAAGTATCCTGTATCGTTTCGAAACCGTTTTTGAATCGTTTTTTGGTGTGCTTCGACGCATGCACGGACTTTAAATAGTTTCGTGACGGTACAAATTAACAAACGTTGGAAAGCTTTGCGGATCGTTTTCGGAACTGTCAAATCAAAAGGTCAAATCTCTTTAAATTTTTTGTTTTGTAAATATAACCCTTCTTTTTTACTTATTATTTTTGTGATCAAAGTTAGCAAAATGGACAATTAGAATCCAGTATTTCTAAGTCTAATAGTCTAATGTTTAAGCTGTGTATATTATAAGCTCTGTTATATGTTCAATTTATTTATGTTATCATTTTATGGCAATAGTCATATCAGACCCCAGTTTCATATTTCATCTTTACTATCTTAGTCGGACAAAAAATCACTCATCTTTAAAGATAATTAAATTTAATGATGGGCTTAGAAGTTGTTAAAATAAATACTTTTGAACGATTAAACAAGCAAGGAAATAGGAAATGCTAAAGCACGATGCACGCTAGTCGCTAAATAACAATAAACAGATGAAGATGAAACATGAAACAGCTGTTAAAAATCAAAAATACAATGTCAAGATGCCCAATGCGCAAGTCAACCCAAACAGATTTCAATTTGGGCCATGAATCGGAATTACCGTTCTGAAACCGTAACCTAAACATTCCAAGTTATGTTAGTACACAAACAGGATCGTCTGATAACCGTCACGTCTCTGTTGGAACGCATTTTAATCACTGCGCATGACGTGATCGTTCGGTGATGGTTTTTCGACGTATTGGAACAAACCTATAATATCGTTTAAAGTCGACACTTGCGCGTTTGATCGATTTTAACAGTTGCGAAACCGTCTCCAAGCGGTACGAAAACCGTGGGTTGGAACAAACCCAATGTTATCTGGTTTGGACCCTTTTAATTTGACGATCACAAAAATACCCCAATATGTCAAACGTCTGCTGGCGATATCAAAGCGGTCGGATTTTTTAGCCATTTCTTACCAAAAGTGAAAATTAATTCGTCATATGCAGCTTTGTTCCCAAAATGACTATTTTTTTGCTTGCCTTCAAGCGTGGCAGCGATTGTTTAAAGCGTGCTTCTTTTTGGCGATGTTTTATTTAAAAATTTTAACAAATAATGTAAAATTATTCCGTTACTATTTTATTACCTTTCTTTATTTTCTAATTTAAATCGAAAATTTCTTATATGAACTTAACTAATTCGTTTTATTGAAGCATATCAAAAAAAAAAAAATGGAACGCTTTCAAGAACGAACCAATAAATTTAATAAGGTGATTTCGGTTGAAATAATATTTTTAAGTACTTTTTTTCAGAATCTATGTGAAAAAAATACACACGTTGGTTTCTTTATTTTTTTAAATACAAATAAAATCACAAATATGATCCTTTTACTTCTCGTTGGATGACTCTACACAATATTTTAAAAAGAGGCAAATTATAATTTCGATTTCTTTAAAAACCTGCTTTGTCCAACCCACACAAATAAAGATTATAATATATATTATATAATATATTATAATAACTTTCTTCTTACGATGGATTGATACATTTAATACGAAGAATACTTTTCATAGTAGTTGTAATTAATTTGTATTTGTAAATAATTTTTATTAACTAAAAAGTTCTACACGGCTTTTTAATTAGTAATACCTGATTAGAAAGCTATACATACTCATCATCGACCTTAATACTAAATAAGGTGTATAGGACAAATATTTTTATTTTAGCTTCCCACCGCTTACTTATGAGTTTGTTTGTGTGTTTAACATAATTAGCTCAGAACCAAATCATACATTCTTTTTGCCTGACTCCATATCATTTTAATCGGGTTAAATTGGTAATGATATGGAGGTAAGCGCAAAACTTTATGACCCGCAAATTCAATCAACTGGTCCAGTACATAAGACTTCGCTGTAGACCACAAAGTGTCTTTTTAGTCATGTTTTTATAGCATACTTAGTCCAAGTTTTTTAAAGCATAATAATTTGTCGAATAATTCTAAAAAAACTCTTACAAGATACCGTCAAAAAACATATCCAGACAGTAATGATAGCACCCCAAATATGATTCAGTCTTTGTAAAAAAACCACAGTATTTTAAGTATTTTAAAATTTTATCAAACCTTTGAAATCAAAATTTCATGTAAAATGCCAAGATAAAAAACATGTGTAAGTTTATCAGGGAAGTCCTGGCTGCGAGCAAAAAGACAGTTTTTTGCTCGTAGAGTCCAGGCCTGGCCGTTATAAAGCCGGTGTGTTTTATCTCTTTTCAACAACGATACCGATGACTAGTTCGTGTGGGAATGATGCGAAATGTTCATATAATTTTTATCTTATAAATAGTTTAAAAACTTTTAAATATGTATTAATGATATTTAAAGGCACAGAACATACTGAAAGGAATGCAATAATTTAAATTTTGCGACTTAATTACAACAAATTCGATTACTTGCTTCTGTTCTAACAGTTTCAGCAGAGTACTCGAAAAACATAACCAGTCGGTCCGGTGGTGTTGTGTCCTTATCTATTAAACACAAATAAAAAGGAGATTTATGGTAATTTTGCTTCTTCGATATCGTTTCAGTAAAATCGTCCAAAGAAAAGGTCAGTCCCGTATTACTAGGAACCCTTTTTCTTTGATGTTCGACAACAAAATTCACCGTTTAAGCTGTCAGATTTAAGAGTATACATCGAGATTACTATGCATACCTTGTATTCAAACAATAAATACATTACCTAACATACTAATGGCTGTCAAACTTTTAAAACTAATAAATATTTTACACAGACTCTTGTGGTTTGGTAAAGGTTCGGAATAAGGAATATATTTTTTTAATAAGATAGTGCAGGTAAACTAAGACGATTAGACATATTTAAATATTTTTCACTAGTAAAAAAGCATGTTCAAGAAGATGCTCCTTGATCAATGATTAAAAACTACTTCAGCCAGTTGTGTGATGTTTAAAGAAAGTACATTATTAACAGTAACAGCAAAGTAATTGGTGTCATCTACAAACAGTACACTTTTTAGACATAATAAAATATAAGTTAATAATATTCAAAAAACTAATTTATAACACTAAAAACACTTTTGTGTTAAACTTACTAAAAAATACTGAAAGTCAGTGAATAATATACCTTAGGTCGTCATAAACTTGATTTGCATAGCTAGCCAGATCAAAAATCAGGGTTGATAAAAATCACTAAAAAAAAAAACAAAAATCGATGTTTTTTTTTAAATCATGATTTTTTTTTAATTTACCAGCATTGACAAATATTATTTTTTAAACATATTTCTGCTTATATTTTGTTTTTTTAAGTAAACAAATATTTTTAGGCAGGAATAGTACAGATACGAAGCGAAACTGTTTACCAGGGCAGATTATAACAGGTTTTCTCAACTGTGCGCGGAGATGGATTGGAATCAAATTTCCATTGGTACTGATCCTTTGAGCCACTTTCATACTATTTTAACACAAACTTTTAATGTTGCTTTTCCTCTTAAGTATATTAGGAAGAGAAACAAAAAACCATGGTTTACACAGGGACTGAAGATATCAGCGAGAAATATGCGTTCCTTGCATACAATTAGGAAATTTGCCTCGGATGATTTAAAGTTTGTAATATATTATAACAAGTATCGTAGTATCTATAGAAAAACTTTAAAGTTAGCAAAAAAAGATTACTTTTCAAATAGAATGTTAAACTCTAATAATAAACAAAAAGAATCGTGGAGGATAGTTAACGAACTGAGAGGTAAAAGTCGCACTGCTGCACACAGTTTCAATCTTAAACCTGCCGATCTTAATACATATTATTGCTCAATAGCCTCTTCCTTATCAGTTTATAGAGCTACAACGGTGGATCCTTTAAGTTATTTACAAAATGTTAATGTTAATGAAACTTTCTATTTTTATCCTACAGATATGTTTGAATTAAAGAGCATCTTTGCAGAACTTACAAATAAGAACAGCTCAGGATGGGACGATATATCACTCAAAATATTTTGAAAAATGCCGGAGCAAACCTTACAGGTTTATCCGATGCTATAAATCATTCATTTTCGGTTGGTCACTTTCCAGATTGCTTAAAGCTGGCAAAGTGATTCTACATAAAGGGGGTGATGCGGAAGTGCCTTCTAACTTCAGACCAATATCGCTCTTACCAACCTCAGCTAAGATAATTGAAAAACTTGAAGCGTATGTTAAGCTTTTTGACCAAGCATAAACTTCTTAGTATCAGGCAATTTGCATTTCAGCAGGATTTGAGCACTAAAGATGCCATTTTTTCGCTTCTTGAGGACATGTATCTGAGACTTAATGATGGAGACGGGGCAGCTGTAGTATTTTGTGATTTGTCAAAGGCTTTTGATTGTGTGAATCATGAAACATTGCTTCGAAAACTTGAAGTATATGGTTTTAGAGGCACGTCATTAAACTGGTTTAAGTCATATTTGTCCGGCCGTTACCAGACAGTATTTTTCCAAAATGAGCATTCTGCGATTAATCCGATAACCTCAGGGGTGCCCCAAGGCTCTGTTCTTGGCCCCTTGTTATTTCTTCTATATGTAAATGACTTACCAAAATTAGATATTACAGGTTCAGTTACAATGTTTGCTGACGACATAACACTATTTTGGCACCACAGGGACAACGATAATTTGCAATATAACGTTAATAAAGATATTTTTAAAATAAAAAAGTGGTGTGATGCAAATTATCTTTCTTTTGACATTTCTAAGACCAATATTTTAACTTTTAAGTGTCAGCTTAATGCAGTACTGCTTGATAATGTGAATATCAACAATCCACAGGTTAACAAGTATCTAGGACTCCAAATAGATGAAAGGTTAAAGTTTGAGAGCCACATTACCAAGCTTAAACAGAAAGCTGTCATCTGGTTGCTATGCCTTAAGAGTGGTTGCAGAGGAACTGGATATAAGCTTAGTTAGAAATGTGTATTTTGCACTTATAGATTCCCATTTGCGGTATGGTATTTGTTTTTGGGGCTCATGCTCCGATACCCTGTTTAGATCAGTTTTTGTGTTGCAAAAAAGAGCTCTTAGAATCATGTACAAAATTCGACGTAGGGATTCCTGTAGACCCTTATTTCTGACTCATAGAATTTTGACACTCTCCTGCATTTTTATATTGGAGTCAGTTTGTCTTATGCACAGGAAGCATAAAAATAGTTAAACGTCTGCATCTATTTATTCCTCGCGTATTCGCTAACTAAAACCTCTATAGTTTATAACAGTAGAAAGTTGTTTAACCACCTTCCTGTGCGACTAAGACAGATTACTGAGGAGAAAAAATTTCGTAGAGAGGTTAAGAAGCTGTTGGTTGAGAAAGCCTATTATGATACTAAAGAATTTTATGACGATATATTGAGTTAGTGTTGTTCGTCCTTTTCTAAATTGTTTGTCATATTAACCTAGTACCTGACAAATTTTATTATTTTTTGTATGTATATTTATGTGTTTTTTTTACTTTCAGTTTAATTTTAGGAATTAGTTATAGGTATAGCTTGTTAAAAGTTAATATGATCAAGAGATCATATTAATTTTTAATAAGACTGATGTTTAAATATTTTAAAGTGATTTATTTTATTATTTTTATTTTAAATTTAGATAGGAACTTTGCTTTGTGAATGAGAATTTTATATTCTTAACACAATAAAGCTTTATTTGATTTGATTTGATTTGGAGAAGTTTTAACATGCAAATTTCGTTCGCGTAGTTATTGCAACTTTGCGCCTTTGTCAAAACTTGTCTTAACGTGAAAATTTCGTCCGCACAGTATTGCAAATTTGCCGCTTTATCGAAACTTGTAATAAGTGACAGAAAACGCCTGGCTATATAAATCATACGCACTTATTTAAGTTATCAGTAATATTTTTGCTTTAGGGGTTTATCTATCAAAATATTTGGACTCATGACAAGCCGGGGCAGAAAGGAATTTAGTATTTGGCAGCAGCAGATAATATGTGTTGTTTTGACTGCAGAGGATGGAAACAGTGTTCTTTTAGAAAGCATAGATACATCTGGTCATCCCTATACAGCTGACTATTTTGCCGAATTGGCTATTAACTTAATGAATAAGTGCAAAAATGAATATAACTGTAAAGTTACCAGTATTGTTACAGATAATGCAAGCAACATGGTCAGTATGAAGAAAAAAATTACCGAGTCCTATTACCCTATAATTACATAGGGTTGTTCGGCACACTAAGTTAGTTTGCTCTCCAAAGATTTAGAAGCATTGCAGATAAAAGAACATACAGTACGTATTGTAAAAATCTTCAAAAATACCTATTTTCTAAATGCTTGGTATAAAGAATAAGGGGGCAAGAAATTGGTTCTTTATGAAACCTCAGAAGTTTAGAAACATTCAGATTGCTTACTATGTAAAAATCCAAAAATTGTTTAAATGCTGTATAAAGATAAGGCAAGACTTACCAGTGATTTTCATTAAAAAGTTTCAGATATCTTGGCTATGTAAATAGCGAATTTAAATGTGAGTCAAGAAATTAATGAAAATCAAATAGTCTAAGGATGCGAAGTAGTTGTAAAAAATACTTAGACTGGTGAAAAAAAGGGAATTTTATCTCAGCAGTTTAGATAATGAAAAAATTTATTGGCTATTTTGGCAGTTTTTAATTTGAAGAAGAAAAATTGAAACATTCTTAAGAACAGATATGTTCAATCTCTAAAGGTCTGATTCATTTGCAACAAAGACGCAGCGGCAGCTGAACCAATTTCCTGGTGAGTAGGTCGCGCCGAACGCGCCCAAAACATTTTCCGAGATTTGTCGGTAAATGCGATTTGCACAATGCGGAGCGTTCCTAAGTCTATCGTGTCTTTTTTTTTTTTTTTTTTTTGGCGTAGAACCAGATCAAACCTGTTAGGTTTCTTTGAGTATGTCACCGGGCACATGAAATCGTATTTTACGACATTTTTTTGTGGTCTCGAACTTTTTAAATTAATAAAAAGTGATTTTTTTAACTTATAAAAAAATTGATTTTTTTGTTTCCACCGCCATAACTTTAAAACTATCAAAGATACCGAAATTTTTTTTGTGTCAAATTAAAGCCCACACTGTAGCGCTTTTAACCTTATAAACAGTTTGGGCACAATTCGCACTTTCATTCCTCTAAAAATCATATAAACTAAAAAAAATATTTTTGGTATTGAAATTTTCACCAATCGATAAACTTTTTTATTTTTGAAAATATTTTCATACATGCAGCGAAGAAAATATAGCCAAATAATAACAAAGTTTTAAAAAAAATAATTTCCTAGAACGTATCGTTTGGCAACAGGGATTTTTTTTTCAGACGTAAAAAAGTATTATCGGGACCCAATAGCCCCGCATGCGGATAGCGTGCGTAGTTAAGTAATACATTAGTAGTGGTGGTTGTCGAAATTTAGAGTGTGCTGTATGTATTTAAAATTTTAAAACAATGAAGCGAATTATTTGTAAGAAAATCGTGTATGATGGATACAAATCTGTTTTACAAAGACCTAGAACAGCTATTCTCAACCGCTGGTCCGGCGGACCACCATGGCACAAGTGGTCCGCGGAGAAATTTTACTGGTCCGCGGACAATTTTCGATCCGCGAAAAAAATTTACTTATTAAAAAAAAACAATAATAACTAAATTTTGGTCCGCGGGCCAAAAAAGGTTGAGAAACGCTGACCTAGAATACAAGGGTTGTTATCATTACTATTAAGTGCTGAAAAAAGGCAGGACAATCTAGCAAAAAAAAATTCTGTCAAAAAAATGATATTTTAAATGGCGAAATTAAAATAAAATATCATAAAGACTGTCGTAAAACTTACACAGATTCTCAAAACTATTATCATAATTTGCAATCAGACAGTGGCGCCGCGCCGGTCCTTCAAAAACTTAAATGCGATAGTTTTAATATTGGACAAATGTGTTTTTTTGCAGCAATAGTAAAAATAAAAAGAAGAAAAGTTATATAAAAAATCTGTTTAAACAAGTAATTTAAATATTATAAGGTACCTTCATAGTATAGTTGGTACCTTTATATTAGTTTATATTTTGTACGGAAACAAAATACGAATTTCAATTTTATCCTTATAAATCCTTTTAAGGGTATTTATTTTTTTACATAGTACTGAATCTTTTTAGGTAGTAAAAAAGCTACCTATTAAAAAAGTAATAAAGCTGCCAGGAATAGAAACGACATTAATATGATATCTAAATTACGTGGCTATAAAGAGTTATTTGCGTTTGATGAGAAATATCATAAATTATGTTACAGCCACTACATCTCTGAAAGAAACATAAAATCGCACAAAAATAGGAAAACGGTTTCCGAACCTACCCGAAAATAGTTCGACAATATCTACCTTTTCTGCGAGTATTGGTAGTGATGTTCAGATAGATCTTTTACTTCCTGAAGAAATGTCCAAAATTTAAACTTTATTAAGAGCTGCTGCCATAATACGTAGTGCAATGGCTTTATGTCAAAATTGAATTTCCAACATGCACTTGTGTGAAAGAAGAACTAAAATGTTGTAAGGAGTGTAAATTTCGTTCCTGCAATATCATTATTAAAGATTTAAGGCAGAAATGGATTCAATTTACGTAAAATGCTACTAATGAAGCGCCTAAATAACTACTTACATATTACATTTTTGGGTCTGTAAAAAAAATCACCCACGGAATTGGACGATTTTAAATTTGCAATGTAAAATATTCTTTAAGTATTATTATTTAAGGCAAAAAATGTGGATGATGTAGTTTTCACCAAGAAAAGCGCAATAAAAATTCTAAAAATTGGTCATTATTTGACATTTTATTTTAACTATTTACGATTTACATGTAATAAATTCATGCATCGCTTCAAGACGTTTACAGTGTTGCTAAACGGAAATATTATTAATTTATAATAAAAAACTTTTCCGTTACCATAAGGATAATTTTCATTAAATCAAAAATATTTGAATTTCAAGCCAGTTACAAATATCATTAGGGAAAATAAAAAGCCGCTTTAACTAACCAGCACTAATCATGACCGACCAGAACGGCGCATTTATAATAAAAAAAATTACAATTTAACGAGGAAAACCTAACCGGAACTAACCAGAACTAGATCATAGTTTGAAAGTTGTTGGTTGTTAGTTCTGGTTAGTTTTTTATATAAAAAACAACCTTCAATAATAACAAATAATTACAAAAAGTCTGGCAACATTGCTTATTCAAGCAGCATTCAGACATGTCAAAGAATAGCTTCGTATCATCTCTTTATATGGAAAAAAAGAATTATATATTCCTGTTTAAAAAATACCTTTAACGAAGCCTTAGTTTATATTTAATGTATGTACTATATTTCTCAAATTTAATTAAAAGACACAAAGCATCCGCAATTTTTTGTTGCTAAAAATGTTTAAAAAATAATGAAGTTTTGGATGTATAATCAAAAAAATAACGAATCCCGTGAGTGGTTTTCTTTACCAGCAACCAATAAAAAAAAGTTGAATAAACCTACTAATTAGGTGGGTAATTAATAACAATGATTGATATTTTTGTATGGGTTTAAAAATCTACCCACCTGTTTAAAATTTTTTCTTTTCTAAACAACTTAAGCAGCCCTTAGATCTGCGTTTAAACCTGTTGATACAACTTTAACTACCTACCTACTACACTTCCACCGGACCGTAAGATCTTTGTAGTCGGCCGGCTCGCTAAGCCAAGCGCGCAAAAATATGACTTTGGCCGTTAAAAAAATATCACTGACTCAATACTATAAAAGGAATCTAAAAAATTTTTGTTTTAAAACTTTTTTTAAACATTAGCAACAATTTGTACGCAGCATGTATGTATAAATTTTCAATAATAAACTTTTTTCTCGATTGCCTAAAATAACGCTACTAAAAATAACAATTTTGAGTTTCGTACTATTTTAAAAATTTGACAAAAAAATATCAGCTTCAAGTGGGACGTTGTTTGAAGCGCTATTGTGTCTACTTTAATCTAAAAAAAAAATAACTTGATAGCATGAATATTATTAAAGATAGAGCAGTGGAGAAGTTAAAATACGTGTTTTATTGAAAACCGATTTTTTTTGGGTTTTTTCGAAATAAAAAAGCTCTCGACCACTAAAAAATGTCGTAAAAAGTGATTTCGTGTACACGATTACCTTATTAAAGAATCCCAATAAGTCTGGTTTGGTTCTACGCCGGTTTTTTTTCTCGATAACTAAGCAACTTTTCTTCCAAATTTTACTCCACTACAAGAGAAATTTGTTCGTTCGCCGGTCTTCAGTTAGTACGGGTCACGGGAGTTTGGAGGAACGCGCGCGGTGCTTTTTGCGCGGGTTTTTGCTGGATATTTTTTTATTAATTTGATATAAATAATACTTATTTTAAAATTAATTAATATGGATTGGAGTTATAGAAAATATTTGGAACTGATAGATGAGTATGAAAGACAACCCGTGTTATGGGATCCAAAAAATAAATGTTATTTTAATAAAATAAAAAAGCATGATGCTTGGGTGGAGATTTCAAATAAAATGGGGAGTTTTAGCCTCCGGTAATGCCTCTATAATTAAAAAAGCACCAGCGGCTACGGCAATATCGTTTGCATTCATCCTAAAACACCAAAAGACTGATACTAAACACAGAAATTACTAGTGAAATCGCAACGAACGAACAGACGGAACGCTCCGCGCAAAAATGTTTGTTGCAGAGTGCGCGCGCTGTTTGTTCGTTCGGAGTGTTTGTTGCAAATGAATACTGCACCTTAACTCCCTTTTACTTTTTGGCGTAGATTTTGGATACTATAATAAACAAAGAAGAATATCCATTTTTACCTGAAAAAAAGGGAAACGCTCTACACATTGTTTCCAAATATTTTGCAGACACAGGATTATTACCATTACTAATTAAATGGGAAGCTAAGTCGTACCCTTTTCACAAAACTCTGTTTTCAGAGGAAATAATTAAAAATGTAACAGCAGTACAGTGGTGGAGATCTCAATATGTTGCAGAAATTAAGCAAGTGCTCCCTATAGTGATTTCTGTTTTGTGTGCCTGTGCATCGTCTGTTGATATTAAAAGGATGTTTTCTACTTATGGACTCGTACATTCAGATATAAGAAGCCGATTTGGCAGTGACAAAACAGCTAAACTAGTATTTCTACTTAAGTACCTTGTCCAGGCCCGTTTTCTTAACTAGACTCCAGAGTCTTGACACTGGCCACTCCATATATCTTGCCGGTTTTGGTTTTTCCTCACCAAGCCTAGTAAACATAGGCCTACATAGTGCCTCGCAATGGCACCACACATGTACGGCTGTTTCTTCAGCCTCCTGGCAGAACCTACACAGGCTATACTCCACCAAGCTTAATCTTTTCAGGTGCTTGTTGAGTTTGCAATGTCCTGTTAGTTGACCTACCTTTATCCTTACGACCTTACGACTGTGGCTTAGTAGGTCCGATGTAAACTTGGCCTAGCAGGTCTTAATGAACTGCTTTTCCCTATCGTTATCCCGGTGTTTGTACCCACCAGCTTTGAAACTGTCTGTCTATCCAGCATCTTAATAGATGCTTTAAAAAACCTGCCAAGTTCACAAAATGGCTCAGGGCCTATTATTTCCATGGCTGATTCTCTTTTGGCTAGGTCGTCGGCCTCTTCGTTACCTAGGTGGTCCTCGTGGCCTGGCACCCAGGCTACCGTAAGTCTGTTTGCCAAGCCGACTTTTTCCAGGACCTCTTGGCTGTCTAAGTAAATGACGATGTTTTTTTCTTTAATCCTTTTTTTTATCCGCACGGCGCAATGCATTATTGCTGCGATTTCCGCTTGGGAAACCGTGGCGTGCTGACCAAGATAGGTTATTTTCTATAGGCCTACATGGTGGAATAAAAAGAATAGAATAGAATATGCTATTTACCCTTAAGTACATAATATTTTAATAGGTTCCAAAAAAAATTTTATATACAAAACCAGTGGGACCCTTATAAGAACATCAAAGGTAAAAAATGCTAAAACTTATCAACTAAATAAAACCCCAAAATTTTAAAACCAAAAAAATTTTTTACATATAAAATGCTTGTCTTCCCAATTTAATAAATAAACAATAAAAAACCTGTATCACAAAACAATTCTTGTTTACACAATATAAACATTCCCTTCAAAAGGGAGCGCTTTTAAAACCCCAAAAATAATTTCAGAAAATTTTAATCTGTGATTTAAATTTTTTCAAATAAATAGATTGAAAAGGGAAAATTAGAATAGATTGCAATTTTACGGGTTTTACAACCCCAAAAAAAATATTATTAAAAGATTTTTAGTTAAAATCAAATTATTCAGCCTTCTAAAAAATCTTTTTCAGGTGAAAACACCATCAACAAAAACCTTTTCCCCCCTCTTGAATCTAACACCCCCAAGGTTCTAAAATTTTTGGGCTTAAATTGAAAATAAGTTTATACAATTATTCATTGGGGGCCTCATAGAAAGAGGTTTTGTTTTGGGAAAAAGCAAATCCTTTAATCTAGTCACTCTTTAAGGGGAAAAATTTTAAAAAGAAAGTCGGTTTTATTGAAAAAATAAGACATTTTATATATATAGACCCATGGGAAGGTTAAAATTTGTTTAAAAAAAAGTGATCTAGAGTTTAAATCCCATATTAAAAATTAATCTTTAAAATTTTTCTTTTGAACAACCAAAACCC
Source organism: Listronotus oregonensis (assembly GCA_019359885.1). NCBI lineage: Eukaryota > Metazoa > Arthropoda > Insecta > Coleoptera > Curculionidae > Listronotus > Listronotus oregonensis. The sequence goes on from JAHBCN010009517.1 coordinate 14,319, forward strand.
TCTCACACAGACCACTGAAGCCCCAGACAATAACATTTTTAAAAAAAGAAAAGGTAAGCCAGAGAATAATAAACCCCTTATCAGACTCTCCCTTATAAAGTGTTTAATTTTTAAAAATAAAGTATGCCCGGGTTCCACCTGGCACAAACATGATCAATGTGCATATCAAATTTACAGCCTGGAAACCCCAAATAAGTACCCAAATTTAACAGAATTTGAAACCTTTACATTGTTCTCCAACCCAAAAAAAAAGTCTGGTACTGGCTTTGAATATCATATTAACAATGGCTGTCTTTTCTTATTAAAATTAATTTTTTTTTTACACCACACTTCAAAGTCTTTTGCACCCCCATCATGCCCCTCCAAGCTCCTCAAGCTGTTAAAACCGACCACAAATAGTTGAATCACCCCCCTTACATTTTTAAGAAAACTTTTAAATGGGTTAAAACATCATTAACATAAAGTAAAAAAAGTAGGGGGCGAGGATCGAACCTTGCGGAACTCCCAAGTGTTTTGGGTTTAGTATCAGAAATAGTCTCCCCATTTTAACAATTATTTTTCGATTAGTCATATTAATCGACCCAATCAAGAAGAGAACCCCCGTACCCATATTATAAATTTTTGTTATGAGAAAAGACCTTTAAACTGTGTCAAAAGCAATTGACAAATAAAAAAAGAGCGCCACAACAAACTTTCCCTTGTCCAAGCTTTCAAAAAAAAATTAAAGAGATTAAACGATGCAGCCCTCTGTGATTTCCCAGGAAGAAACCATGTTGACACTCTTCAACAATGCCTTATCACCTACAAAATGAATTACGGCGATAAACCCCTCACCTTTAAATTAGGTTGGCAAAAAATTTGTCTATAGTTCTTTTCGGGTTTTTCCTCTTTTTATAGACGGGAAAACTATTTTGAAGTTTTTTAGTACCTGTGGGAACACGCCCTCTGATAAGCAAATTTACGAGATCAGTTAGTGGGGGCCAATCATCTGAAATGGACTTCAGTAGTTTAGAATTTATACCATCAGTCCCTGAAGAATTTTTTTTTAAAAAGGGGCACTAATTATTTTTCTTATCTCAGTCTGGCGTTTTTTCCCCTATTGAATTCTCAATATGGGCCCCTCTGTACATATGGTACTACTTGCACCATAATTAGTTTTTTCTAAACCCACTAAAAAAATTTTACAAATTTGTTTGCCTCGTGAGGTTCATTAAATTAATTAATTATTAACAGTTAATTGAATAGTTTGATTATCAGATTTCGCCTGTTAAGTTATTTACAATTTCCCATATAGTTTTGCTTTTATTTGTAGAGTTAGAAATTTTATTTTTATAGTAATCTTTTTTTACAATTTTAATTTTATTTTTATATTCCCTTTTTTAAGTTTATAATTCTGAAAAATTTCTTCATTTTCTATGTTTTTTTGTAGCCAGTATAATCCGTCCAATCTAATTTTAATTGTGCTAATTGGGGAGATACCAATTTTCAGCCTAAAATTTTTAACAGCATTTACTCTAACGGACAGGCACAATCCAAGCAATATATCATATTTTCCACAAATACCTTCCACCATGATTAGTTCCCTTGTAATGACATAGAATTTCATACTAATTTTGCCGTTTTATAATGCTAGTAAATGTCTGAATATTACTAGGTGATAAACGCCTTTCTTTTATTTGTTTATTACATGTGTTTTCTGATGACACATTATCACTTAGCAACGAGAAATTCATAAGGTGTGCCAGATGATCGCTTATGTGTGGATTAAAAATATTACACTTTACATTCATTGTCAATGTTTATAAGTACGTAATCTATTATGGAGACACTGGTTACACCGTTTTTATTGGTAAAAATTCTAGTGGGCTCTGTAGTGGTTATATTAAGTCCAAAAGAGTCAAACAGATCGCAAAGCTTTCTTTTATTATTATTTTCAGTAAGATAGTCTACATTAAGGTCACCACAAAAGATTAGCCTATTATAACGCCCAAGAATATTTGAAAAAACTGAAAAAACCGCATCAAGGAAAACGTCTATGTGCCACACGCGGTCGGTAGCATACTATACAGACATCATTAAAACCAACTCGCACATCTCACAGTGTGTCTCCAATAGCGGCATTATTTATTAAATTATTTATTTTAAACTTGCTCTTTAAACAATTTTTTTACCAATATCAACGAGCCCCCATGCTCATAAATATTCCTTGAAAAGTAGGATACCACCTCATAACCCTTAATAACTAAGTTACTCAGTTGCGAAAACCGAAACAGTGTTCGTCAACCTATATCTAAATTTTTCTTTTTCTGAAGCAACTCTAACTCGTCAATCTTATTCTTAAGCTTTTAAAATTCAAATAAGTAGTCTTACAGTTTTTCCTCTACCCCTTTTCCCCCAGATCCCCCGGGAGAGTCTTGGGTATAAAAGATCCGATCGCATATTAGAACCATCTGGTACAATTTCCCCTGGCTTTTTAGGTGTTTCCCATCATTTCAAAATTTTAAACTGTTCTACACTGCCCTGGATAATCCTGGTTAAAAATACCCTTGATATCCCCAATATTCCTTTTTTTTTTTAAGTCTATTATGTTATTTACATTATTAAAATTTTCAGAGTTTTTAAAAATTTAAATACATTATCAACAATTTGATTCAAAGTTTCTCAACCCTAATTGAACACTTTACTCTTCCCCCAATTTGGCTGCACATTTAAACAATTCCCTTTCATCCCTTCCCCCCAGGGATGCCTGAGTTACAGTTTTAAAAACAATATTTTAAAAGACATTTTTTCATAGGGAAAATAATCAGATATAGCCCTGCACAATTTTTCTTTTTTAACGATATGTGCCATTTAAAACTTTATTACATAATTCAATTGACGCGTTCTTTCCCTGGCAAACTCGAATATAAGACAAAAAACGACCAGCGGTGGGAAAGACAAGTTACGTTGTCATATTTGAGACATATAATTAAGTTCGTAAATTTACCTACCGAAATAGCATATCTATTGATTTCCTTTTTAATGATTTTATATAATTAAGATCCAAAAACAAAACAACAGAGTCATTTACATCATAGTCTTTACATACATTAAAAATGGATTCCGCCAGTGAGCATGGATGAGCACCAGACTTAACCCATCCCTCAACAAAAAATTTGTCATTATCCAAATAATTCCCGAGCAAAGACACGCAATTCAACGCAGAACCATCTCCATATATAAGTACTTTATTTCTTTTTTCTGTAGGTGTAACATAAGTTTTATACTTTGGACTTACCAACTCATTATTTAGACATTGGGCCCGAACGGTGGTGTTTTTTGTTTTAACTTTTTTGTTTTTTTGTTTTTCAGATGAGTCAGTCAAACTGCATTTTATGGTTGTTGTAGGTTTATCCTTGGTTGTGGGAAACATGTTGCACTGTATTTCCGTTGTATGTGTTGTAGTCTTATTGGTTTGAGTAGCTGAGCTAGTTGTTGAGATAGCAATAGATTTATCAGTCTGTGTAGCTAATGAATGTGTTATGACCTTGTTTACCGTAGAGTTCCTAATTTTTTCCAAGAGCATAGTTAGGTTCTTGATTTCCTCTTTTTTGTTCCGGAGATCCCTTAGTAAGTAATCAATCTTTTTCTTTCCCTTTTACACTCTTGATCAAGTTCTTCATTAATGCAAAGCTGATCTGCTAATTTATTTCGCAAGTCACTTATGATGTCATTAAGAGGTTCTTTATTAGTGCTTACATCTTCATTGAAAACAATGTTGGTGCAACTAATATTGGGGGAAATATTCTGGACAGTCTCATTCACTTTAGACATTTTTGTGCTGTTTGATCTAAGTAGCCTTTTAAACAGTTGTCCAGCATTTTGGTTTATTTTATTACTTTCTGGTGAAGACATGGTAAGAAATTATCAGGATATTTATAATTTGAGATTAAAAAACTTTAGATGTACCAAAATTATAGGCAAAGCATCGGCATACTGGAACACAGTCTGTTCAGAGAATTGGCGCCAAAATAAATATCTACCAATATTTGAGGGTTATACCAATCACAATATGATAAATTATACACACTTGGCGGTGAAAAAACACAAATTTATTAAATAATACACTTGACACAATGGTTACGAAACACATGAACAACTTTGCACAAATTAAAAGTACACTATTACTTCTTAAACACGTAATTAGAATAGACAAAGGGACTAGACGTCATGTTCGAAGCTACGTTCACACATACATGCAGCTCCTACTCCCTTATTGGTCTTGGAGCCATCTGTATACCAGATATGATCGGTTTTGATTGAAGGGCCTTTTTTTTAGTCCTCCCTAAATGGCATGACAATCCGAAAGTGTCTGTTAAAGATGGAACGAGGGGTTGATCTGTCTGAGGGCATCTCAAACAATAAGCAAACCTCTTGGTTCTCCTCTATTTCCCATCCTGGGTTTTCTTTGGTGTCCTATAATTATACTTCGTTTGCAGACCTTGTTTGAGTCTGTAAATGTGGAGTGGCGGCAGGTTTAGCAGAACTTCCAGGGCTGCCGTAGGGGTTGTTCTCATAGCTCCCGTGTTGCATACGCATGCTAGCCTTTGCAAACTTTGAAGTTGTCTGGTTGCTACGGTCTGCGTGACCCTTGCCCCCTAGTAAACCGAGCCATAGGTTATCATGGGCTTTATTGCCATTTTATACAACCACAGGTTCTTTGGGTTAAGTCCCCAGCTTTTCCACAAAGCCTGCGACATCTCCCAAGGGCGATTTTTGCCTTCTGAACAACTTTGTTAAGGTGTTCATCTTTTGATCAAAAATGACATCTAGATACTTGACCTCTTTTGAGAAGGGGATTTCCACTCCATTGAGCTTTGAACATCTGAGTGCCCTTAGTGCTCTTTTCTTCGTGAAGGAAACGATAACGGTCTTTTGTGGATTAACCGACAGATCTTCCTCCCTGCACCATTCGTCTACGATGTTCAGTGCGTTTTGCGTTCTTTCTGAAGCAAAGTCTAAGTGCTTACCTCTAACTACGATGACTATGTCGTTTGTCTAGCCGAGGCAGTGGAACCTCTCTTTGGTCATTTTTGCCAGAAGATCGCCGACTAGGACCGCCCTTGTGGGCAGCCCCTTCCCACCTTAGCTTCTATGGTGTCCCCGCCCAAGATGGATCTAATGACCCTGTTTCCTAGGTTGGCTTCCATCTAGTAGCATGTGGTGTGCGGGAAATTCAGGGCCTCTCAAGTTGAATTGTAAAAGGATGCATAAAAGTGGCACCACGTAATGCTCTCTTGGGAGCTGCCAGAGGAGAAATTATAGCTTTTTTGTAAGCATGAGATCATTAATAAGACGAACACCTTTTTTAAATGGAATCGATAATGCTAAGAATTGTAGGAGATGCCATTCCCCAGGCGTAAGAACCTTAAGAGGGTCTGATTTGGGATCCAAACAGAATATACAGATTAGAAGGAGAGAAATACTTTTTGGCTCAAAAGGGGAATCCAAGCTTTGCTAAAGCTGTTGACCCTATGACTGTAATGTGTTTGTGCCAGTTAAGATTATTCTCAAAAGTAACGCTAACAAGATTAAAAAACTAATTGTTCTGCAGAACTTGGCCGCTCATATGTAACGGACGAGCATTGGCAGACTTGTTTCGTGACAGCAAACATGACTGTATTTTGGAGGCATTATACTGGACAAGCACCAAACCAGACTAGTTTAGGGTTATGTAAAGAAATATCTGCTTTGATCTACGCTTGTTTGCCAAATCAGGCTTATAAGCTGGCTCGAGAACTTAATTAGAGTGGAGGGTGCTATCGTCAGAAAAACTACAAAAAGGATTGATTGTGGAAGAGAAAAGATCGTTGATGTAAAGAAACAGAGTTGGTGCCAGTACTGAGCCCTGGAGCAACCCAGCATTAATTTGATAGAAGCTGGAAGAATAACTATTTACAATAACTAATATACGCCGATTAGAAACTTGAGAGCCAAGAACAAAGGTTAGGGGGAAGATCGTAGGAAGAAAATTTGATAAGGAGCCCATCATGCCAGACTTGATCAGAAGCTTTGGGTATATCAAGAGCAACGATCTGGGATTTACCAAGAAACTCGAGGGACTTTTTCAAGTTGTGTAAGACAAAGGAAAAAAGATCAGCTGTGGATTCTTTTGTGACGAAATCCATACTGTCTGTCGTGTAAAATTGTGTGTTTTTCCAAAAACTTTTAGATTCGGGAATTGGTGGATTTTTTTATTACCTTACAAAAAAAGAAAAGATATAGGTCTATAGTTAAAAGAGAGAGTTTTGCATTCCTCCAAGGGGACATGTAGTAAGAGATTCGAAGAAGTGGAGTCAAGCTCAGGAGCACATTTCTTTAATACGATTGTTGGTATGCCATCCAGCCCAGACTACTTTTTAGTTATAAGAGAAGCAAGGATACGCTTGATCTGTTTTACTTTAAAAATGACATCGGACATTGTATAAGAAACAAGGGCAACTGCTGGAAGACGAAGATTAACGGGAGGAGGATCCAGGGTAGAATTGGCAGCAAATTGTTTGACAAATAGTTCGGCTTTTTCTTTAGAGATAGAAACACTTTCATCTTTAAAGATTAGGAGTGAATAAAAATTTGTGCAAAAGTTTTAACTGATGTTTTTGGTAATGAACCAAAAGGATTTACTGCCATTCGGGCAAGAGAGGACTTTATCATTTATCCTTTTTTTAAAACGGTGTTTGGATTCTGATTTCTTGCTTGGCGATTTTCGGGACTAGTGTTTTGAAGAAACTTTTTGTGGGCTTGGATTTTTAAAAGTCTGACTTTGTCTTAGGATTTCGAAAACCACGGTTTGTGATTAGAAAGTAGGGATAAGGTAGGTTTAATAGTTATATTTGTGAGCGAGTTTTTGTCGCGAGTATGTTTTATTTGTTTCTTAACATAAATTCCTTGAGTTTAAATGTTGCCGGTGAGTTCTGTTTATAAGAACGCTCTGGCTTTAATTATATTTAGCTCAAACAAGGTTTGTTCGCTTTTTAGACTCTTGACAGCACTTAGACATGAATTAAAGATAAAGTGGAAGGATTTAGACCACCTCATTAGAACAATGCATTTCAACACATTTTTAAGCTCAATTCGGTTATTGATCATTCGATTAGGCCGAACAAGTAACAACTAATCATTTATTGTTATTTTCTGGTAAACATAAAGGTTTGCCTTTTTTTGTAGATTAGTAATTTTCTAAAAGTTGTATTCGTAAAAAAGGACAATGCAAAATATCAAGTAAAACTTGCAGCAAACTAAATACAACTCAAGTCTAATTACCTGTCACATCAAGACTGCGAGTAAAACAAGCTGGTGGTAATAGCCTCTTGGTCAATGACAATATTTAATTACTATCAGCGTGACTTGCAAAACATTGGGCAGCCTTTAAGACGAGTGTTACTCGTTTGTGAAATTTGATAAAATCAACAACACCTGTAATGTAAAAAGTTAGTAACTCTATAAATATACTTTATTTTTTATTATTTTTGGTACTCGTATTAAACCGACCAAACCCTTTTGGGAAACAAGAAAACTGAAATATATGAAAACTAACATTAAAGAAAGAAAATATAACTCTTTAAAATAAACTAACCGTTATCCAAAGAGTACAGTCATTTCATGTCCGTTCACGCACTTTTTAGATACTGGCAACAACCTTGTGTTTTGTAAAAGTCGAATTGCTCCCTTTTCACTCCCATCAGGCAAATCCCTAACTTTTACTTGTTCACCCATTACTGTAGGCAGTCTAGACCGGCACTGTCTGTTAATGCGTTGTACAGTGTTATTCATTTTAAAGTAAACAGGGCTTTATTTTTGAACTTTCGTGTACTTTTTTAAAAAACGAATATAGCCATTTCGTGTATTTTTTTTCCGTAGACTTCAATAATCTAATCAGAAAAACATTTGAAACAAAAACCAAAGGGTTACAGCACGAGTGACGTATTTTTTAAATGGAATACTATTTTTATATCAATAGATAGAGATTTTTCTTCGAATAAGACCTTCAGTTTTAAAATCGTTTTTACTGATATATTTCGGTGGAAATATGTAACATATTATCTTCGTTGTGTTTCCCTGGCGTTTTTTCCACATTTATAATAGAGAGTTATAATTTGAAGCCGTTCTTCTGATGAAAACCTCATTAAAAAACTACTCCAAAAAGTAATAAACGTATTTTTAAAATTCTTGACTTTGACAGATAAGCACCTGTGACCCGTGGCAGCCAGGTTTTTTTGGTGAAACTATCCTTATAGTATAATGCAGTTTTTAGACAATTGCATCAGAACCGCAGGAAATAAACCCACCAACCCCTATATCACCGAATTCCTCGTAAAAATCTCTATCTATTAATATAAAAATATACGGGGTATTTCATTTGAAAAATACGTCACTCGTGCTGTAACTCTTTTGTTTTTGTTTCAAATGTTTTTCTGGTTAGATTAATGAATTCTACGGAAAAAAAAATACACGAAATGGCTATATTCGTTTTTTTTTTTTAAGTACAGGGAAGTTCAAAAATAAAGCCCTGTTTACTTTAAAATAAATAACCCTGTACAGTAACCAACTATTGTGCCTTGAACGAGGGGTAGGGAGGGGTATTGAATAGGACAAAACCTGATATTTATTGACTAAACACTGCCCTACAATAATCTGGTAATTAAACCAACCAAAATCTTATGTTGCTTTTCCTAAAAAAAGGTGTGGTCGGTATAGTACGAAAGTACCTTATCTTTCTTATTTTTATAAATTTTTATTTTAGTCGTGGTTTAGTGTTTTCACTGGAAGTACTATATTTTAAGTTAAACATTAAAAAGGTGTCTTAATAATTTTTATTTGTTTTAGGTAAGTACTAACCTGCTGCCTCACATAAAGTAAATATTGGTAAGTTCCTGTTATTTTTATTTATAAAATTAAATATTTTTTAAGTAGAAAGCAGTTCTTCATAATAAATTATAAATAAACCAATATTTACTTGTGATAAACGGTCTTTGAACCGCGAAGTTGAAAAAAGTAATATTTGCTAAATTAAGCGATGCACAATAATGAAATTGGGTATACTTCGAATCCCAAAAAGAACCTAAAATGATGGCAAACTTTAAACATAAAAAACATACGGTATATTTTGTAAAAAAAATGAGGTGTGCTATTGGTAACTGTGATGTGTTTCAAAAAACAAAAAAAAGGTACGTAGAACCTTCAAATATAGCATGTAGTTTGTTTTGAAAATATTTTGTTACTGGAAAATATTGATGTCGTTCTGCCTGGCTTAACCTTAGCAGAACCACAAAGTTAATATACAGGGTGTCCCAAAAGTAATGGGACACAGAGCAACAGCAGATTCCTTGGGTCCAAATAATGCAATTTACGTAAACTTGCCTTATCCGAAAGTTAATAATAACAAAGATACAGGGTGTTAAACTTTTAATTTTGCTTTCGTTTTTTCTTAATAATTATTTAATCAAATGACCTAGCGGTACAAAATTTGGGATCTGGGAGTTTTCTGAGGCGAGAAATTTAAATTTGTTCACGCTTTTAATGTTGCTACTAGAGGACGCCAGCTACGGCCTACCTCACTTGTTTTAAATGTCGTAACTTTTTTTAGGCTTAGAATATTGACCTGTTTATTAAAAAATAAGTTACTATAAATCCATTTGCATCAAAAATGTAAACTTTATTTAAGTCTCTAGGAGCAGCCGTTCTCGAGATAAACGCACTTTAATGGATCTTGCAAATTTTTTTATGGAAAATAAATTTTATCCAATTGTTTTCAAACTTTGCATAGTGATAGTTCTAAACACGCTGATCAAAGGTCTTTCAGGGCACAAAACCCAAAATCACCCTCAAAGGTCACTGGGGATTTGGGGACTTTTGAGGGTGATTTTGGGGGTTGGAGGCGTTTTCGGGTTTTGTGCCCTGAAAGACCTTTGATCAGCGTGTTTAGAGCTATCACTATGCAAAGTTTAAAAACAATTGGATAAAATTTATTTTCCATAAAAAAAAATTCAAGATCCTTTAAAGTGCGTTTATCTCGAGAACGGCTGCTCCTAGAGACTTAAATAAAGTATGTATTTTTGATGCAGATGGATTTATAGTAACTTATTTTTTAATAAACAGGTCAATATTCTAAGCCTAAAAAAAGTTACGACATTTAAAACAAGTGAGGTAGACTAGCTGGCGCCTCTAGGCAAAATCAAAAGCGTGGACGAATTTAAATTTTCGCCTCAAAAACCCCAGATCCCAAATTTTGTACCCTAGGTCATTTGGTTAAAAAATTATTAAGAAAAATGAAAGCAACATTAAAAGTTTAACACCCTGTATCTTTGTTATTATTAACTTTCGGATAAGGCAAGTTTACGTAAATTGCACTATTTTGACCTAAGGAATCTGCTGTTGCTCTGTGTCCCATTACTTTTGGGACACCCTGTATAAACCAAATTAGCGATTTACAATAATACTAAGGAGCCTAAAAGAAGCAGAAATGATGGCGTACTTTAAAGAAAAAACACACACACACAGTATATTTTTCTCAAAAAATGAAGAGCAAAAAAAAATTAAATTATGATAGTTACAGAGCCTAAAATATAACATGTATTTTGTTTTAAACATGTTTTGTCATTACAACTAATAGAACCGTCAAGTTAAAAAAGTATATTTGCTAAATTAAGCGATTTGGGTACATTATTAAAACTGGGAATACTAAAGAGCCCCAAAAAGCTTAAAATAATAGCATAACGCGACTTAAAATACTAATCGACGGGCCTGAGCATTTTTCCAAAAAATAACTTTACTTTTTATATATACGGGTGATTCCCGGCAAAGATGCCACAACCAAACTTCCTTTTCTGATTTACTTTTTTTTTTCATTATACTTGCTATTATAGAGAATCCCTTATCCTAGCTTCTTGGTGATGTGGTTGGCCAAACACTTCGCGGGATATTTTTTAAAAAATATGACATTTTAGAAATTAAAGCGTTGAGGTTATATTCGCGAAGTTTGAAATTGATTTCATATAAATTGATTAATAATATATTCTTTAATTAGGAGCAAAAGTGACATCTGTTGGGTTTAAACTAATATTAATAGATGAATGATCACAAGTGCATCACAGTGTGACAACTAGGGATGAGTAAAAATTGTTTTTGATTCAAATAAAATATTTTATTTTTCCTTTACATTTTGATATAAAAGTTGAATTTAAACCAAAAGGTAAACTCGAAAATGTAATTTATTGTTCCCTTGTTTATAAGAGGGACAGGAAGTGCAGCCATAGTATTATTTTTATGAATCAACGAGATGTCATTAGGTATTGGAAATATAAACTTCTGCACATAATCCATTTTTCTAAGGATTCGAATTAAATAGTCATGCGAGTATATTAGGAACACTGTTTGTTAAATGGACAACTTCGACATAATGTTTCGTTGACTTTTCTCCCATAAACTTAACTATTATAAAGTAGTTTTCTTCTGCAATGCATTGTGGCGGATTCGCGGAGGCTTTGTTTATGCAAAAACCTTAATATCTTTGCTATCTCATTCAAAGTTAAGTAGTCTTCTTTATCGGAATCCCTATAGACATCTTCTTTATAAAACCTTCATTTTGCTGCTGGTATATCAGCTAATACAATCGGTTAAGAAAAAATTCTTTTAACGAAACTAAAGCCCGGATGTACAAAGTACAAACACTACCTAGCTATGGTTCAGTTAAACACTACTGGCACTTGTACCGGCCCATTTAAAATATATTGCTGTCACTTTTGGCATTTACTTGATAGCAATGAATTGATTTTAATATTGTCAATGGCATCATGCTGATGATGGACACTTCTTACATGTTGCAGGAATGCTTGCGACGATTCTAGCAGAACATGAAGAAAGTTTCCTTTAGTAGTAATTACTTTCTCCTTTATAGTTCGTGGACTTATTTTTTTAGTTCCTTTATTGTAATGTCTACACATGTGGAAATCCACTTCTCATATGTAATGCTATCTGCAGCAACAATTCACCTAAAGATATCACTGACTTGTCCTTTCATTTCTGACAGTATTTAGCCAAACATTCATTCTTTAGTTCTTTATAAGAGCAAAGGTTCCTGGTAACTTCTTCAGGTGTGCTGTCTCTCATTATATTTTCTTAGAAGTAAAATTATATTAATGTGCCGAATAGTGTACATTTGGCTTTTGACACAAGTTTTTGAGGATATCGTTTGGGTATCTCCTTTGCTTTCTAAAACCAACTTTTTTTGTGTAATCTTTTTTCCCCGGACAAATCATGCTATTTTACGGCACCCGCCATTTATTGCAACTTAGGAAGTATTCCCGATTCAGAACAAAGTATAATCTTTTACCTACATAATACGACAAACATTTTTAAACTAAAATGAAAAGCGTCGTAGCGTTTTAAATCATGGACTCGCTTTATAATAGTGCTTTTAGTAATGTTATGAAAGTGATATGTTCCTATTTTAGTTTTTGAGCTAGGGCAAAAATATTAAAATAATGAAGTTTGGAGCCCCCTGTCATAAAAATTTAAAACGATAAGATTGAGTTTATATTTTTCTAAAAGTATGTATTTGGAGTGTTTTAGGATGATCGTGGCACTTTAGATAAAAACACAAAACTCAATTAAAATGTGGTGGTTTCGGGCGTAAAATAATCCTTAGCCGAAAAACAAAAAAATAATATATATATATATATATATATATATATATATATATATATATATATAATATATATATATATATATATATATATATATATATATATATATATATATATATATATATATATATATATATATATATATATATATATATATATATATATATATATATATATATATATATATATATATATAATTTTATATAAAATAACCACATAGATAGAAAATCGGTTAAATGGGAAAAGTTTTGGGCAATTATGTTAGTAAGCTAATCCCGCTTACTACATGGTTTTATCTACTCAGGTTTTTGAGAAATTTTGAAAAAACCTGAAACACGCATTTTCGAAAATGGGCCATATTTTTTTTATAACTGAAAATTTTTCAAATCTGTAAAAACTTCTTCGAAGCAACTTTTTTTGTAGAATATGACCGAATAGTCAATTTTTATTTTCTACGTTTCGGGTTTTTAGAATCATCATCAACTTTATTTTTTCGTATGGACGCCATATTGGATTTTTACGCAGCCAAATAGTGCTTTTTATTCTGATTTCAACAATGTTGTTGAGAAATATGGACAACATTTTGAATTTTAAGTCGTTATTTTACATCTTCATTTTAGTGGGAATATTAGTTTAGCCACTTTTCATTGTTTTTGTTTTCACTTGTTTCAATTAACTTGTTACGTGTAGTTTTGTTGTAACACGGTATTAACGTTATAGCTATGTTCGCGAACCCATTTCTGTAAAATATCTGTTCAGCTTATCTATTTTGCCAATTACTAATATTTTATTGTTTACAAAAAAAAGACGTTCGCCGGAATCAAGGCCAACTGAGAAAATATTTGTTTTTTAAAATAAATGAGGTTATAAACTCTTAAATTATAACATGTTATACATTGTTGAAGTCAGAATAAAAAGCACTATTTGGCTGCGTAAAAATCCAATAGGGGCCCATATAAAAAAATAAAGTTGATGATGTTTCCCTAAAAACCCGAAACGTAGAAAAAAAAAATTTGACTACTCAGTAATTCTAAAAAAAATTTGTTTTAAAGAATTTTTTACAGATTTTTAAAAATTTTTCCCCCATTTAACCGATTTTCTATCTATCGTAGTTTACAAGACCCCCCATACATTCCCCCAAATTTGGGACACACTGTATGTATATATATATATATATATATATATATATATATATATATATATATATATATATATATATATATATATATATATATATTTTAAAAAAAAAAAAAAACAACAGCCTTAAGGTCCCATTTTAAAAAAATATCTAGTAAGGTTAATGTTTTTTTGTTTATAGTGTTTTTTAATTTGATTTTGGGTTTTTTAATTTTGTAAAACAACTTAATTTGTAGGTGTTTTTTTTTAAATGTTTTTTAATTGTTTTGATTGTCTTGGTTTTTTTATTTTTAGGCTAGTTAATGCTTGATAAAGCACAACATATTGTATAAGAAAATATGATATAATATATATATATATATATATATATATATATATATATATATATATATATATATATATATATATATATATATATATATATATATTATTTTTTCATATTTTTTTGGGGTAGAAGAAAAAAAATATGTTACTTCATATTTAAACGTTTCGAAAATATGTTATGTTTTATAAAAAGCATTAATTTTACCCCTAAAAAAAATAAAAAACCAAGACAATCAAAAAAATTTAAAAAACATTTAAAATTACAAATTTAGTTTTTTTTTACTTTTAAAAAAATTATCAAATTAAACAACACTATAAAAAAAGCTTCCTACTAGATTTTTTAAGGGCGACCTTAGGCCTGGATGTTGTTTATGGTGAAAATCAGAGGTTCCCAAAAAATTTTTGTAGACCCCAAAGGTTTATTTTTTCGTGGACCCCCTGCTGCATTAATAATGTACTGTAACTATAACAATGCAAAACAAAAAAAAAAAATTAAAAAATAGCCATAATTTTTGGGGGGAGACATATTTTTTTTGATGGATTGATAACAAATTATCAATATTTGGCTTGTTTTTAAAAATATAAATCCCCCCATTCTTTAATGTTCAGTGTGCTTCTTGTTTTTTCAATAGGTTTTTAACGACACTTAAATTTTTTTTCGACAGGGTATAGAAACGCTATAAAAAAGTTTTCTCGAAATTTCCACAGCCCGGGGATATTTTTCGGGTATTTCTGCATGCAGCCAAAATGTTTGATAGCCTTTTTTTAAATTTCACCTTCAGCTGCTCATTGGTGCTAAGATCGAGTAGCTTCTCTTGTAATACCACATTCGCCTCTTCCGTTTCATCAAATGTATTTATGGTGGTATTTCCAGCGACAGAATATCTTCAAATCATTTTTTGAAGTCATCATGGAGGACATTTAAATGTTGAACGTATGTCATAATATCCTCATCAAAACAATCTGCCTGTGACAAGTTTGGAAACTGGAAGAGTTCGCGCCGACTAATACTTTGCTTCATATGCTTCACATCAGAAACTTTTAAACTGATTCAAAAAGTGAGTAAAATCTTGTTAAACATGCACCTTTCGGAAACCCAAATTGTACTTCAGTATATAAGAGCAATCATTGGAACTCTTCAGCATTTTTGTTGCACAGTTGTGCAAATAAACGGATATTAACGCATTGCTTTCAATTTTGTTAACTGATTTAATTTCCAAAAAAAATTGGTAATCTATCCCCGAATTTTTCGGGGCCCGCAGGTATTGCCTTTTAGGACACAGTGAAGGAATTTCTCTGGTATAATTCTTTTTTAAAAAAGGCTTATAATTCCAAGATATTCCCAAATATGGCAGGAGCCCCTTTCTCCCTCAAAAATTTTGTTTGTAAATGGAATCAATTTTTTCTTAAAAAATCACTCAGGGCATTAAGTATTAATTCGCCTTTTGTACCCGTCTCCAAAATTTCCAATAGCAGCAGTTCATGGTTTCCATAACAAAGAATAATAAAACTTTATTATAGATAAAGTTGACTGGTTTAGTTAAATAAAAAAAGAGTTGTTTGCAGATTATTACAAAAAAAGCCAATATTAGCTTGTTTGTCAATACGTCTTTTTTAAAGTATTGTTACTCAAAAATTCTTTTTTAGTACGTTAAATGAAGGTTTATCGGTTTTTTAAAAAAAACCCTTTAACCCGCGGGTAAAATAAAATATTATCCGATGAAGAAAAAAAAAACAGATTTTAAATAATCAACATTGTTCCGTCGACATTTCTTTTTTGATTCAGCCATGTTTCGTATCGGGTTTTCCACCTGTAAGGAAAAAAAACCCGTTTTTTTGAAATCATAAGGCGATTTTAACATGATATTTATTTTAAGAGAATAGAATAGTATTATATAATAATTGCATTAAAAAAAAACAAAATGCCGGCGGTAAAACTGATTTTAAATATTAAAAGCAATAAACCGCTAAGACCCATATAGAGGTTTTCACAAAAATGCTGAACTTATTTTAATGTAAGATAAAACATTTTTCGAACTATTATAGCTTGATACATTTCTGTAAATTTAAAAGCAAACACCTTTAAAAAATATTTTGGCACCAAAACTCCGCTATTTTAATGATTTATTTATTACATTATGTACGTTACGGTGGTTCATAAAGATATATTTGTATTCATTAAGCATTAGCAACTACGAGGACACTAAAATATGTACAAACATACAAGTCAATCTTGTATCTTTCCTTTAGTGAATCACCACAGTCGGGTAAATAAATCATTTTATAATAAAATGTACTTTCTTTTTCCGGCAGTGACAAACACTGAATCGATTCACCTACACTTTTCTTTTCAAAATGCCGGAGACAAATAAGTAACGTTTGTCCTTAGTATTTATATTGGTGAAGAATTAAACAAGTTCATGCAAGCACAGCACAAGTAGTATTTCGTCCCTTTGCACTTTAAAATATACCTACTACTCAAAAAAAAATAAGGGAGGTGTTAAAAAAGAAAAAAATTAATGCTAAATAAAAAAAATCTGTCTGATCCATATGCCAGCACTAATAGATAAAGCCAAGCCAACACTTTTGTTCTTGACTATCTAAACCAAATAAATTTTCTTGGGCCCCCACTTACAACTTGTGAACTCTTATTGTTTTATTACGCCAACGTCCCTCGTCGAGACTCCCGGGGATTCCGGGGAGCCCCCCCCGGCCACATTGGGAATCACGGGTTTTAAAATGATTTAAAGGGAATTTGTTCAAATGCAAATTGTTTTTTTTAATTTTTTTTTTTTTTGAAAAAAACATTTGATAATTGTTTTTTTTAACTTTTGTTTTTAATTTTTTTAATTTTGGATATTTTTTTACTTGATGAATTTAAAATACAGTAAGGAATCTTTATTTTTAAATACACAGTACATATGAGTCTGTAAAGTAGCATGGCTAAATGGCAGAATCATGATTATATGTAGCCAAAAAAGGAAAAATTTTTAAATTTTTAATCTAATAGATTGCAAAAAATGATAACATTGCTAGCTTTTAATTAAGGTAGCAGTGTACATCCGCAAACCTGGGTATTAACGCAACAGACCAATATCGAAATTCTAAAAATTTAGTGCCCAATTAGTGCTTTTATACAGCAAAAATGGCAAAATTGTTTTTTTAGTTTTGATTTAAAGAGGGGTTCCTTTGGGGCGCCACAGCAGGCTCAGCTGAAATAATAGCCTTATGAGATAAATTGGAAAATCAAAAAAGAAACATTTAGTGCTGGTTGTACGGGGTGGTGGATTTCGACTGTTTTAACGGGAAAACCATTTCCTCCAGATAAAAAAATTGACATAGGTGTTTGGGCTTTTTTTTGAAATTAGATGAAGGGAAAAAACCGATCCCGAAATCTCTATGGGGCCGAGAAAAGGGCGTTTTTCATTTTTTGGCCTTTTAAAAAAAAAAATTGTAAGTCCGTTTTTTTTAAAAATTCCCAAAAGGTTTTAAACATTTTAAACCTTTTTTTGAGGGGAATCCTTTGGGACTACTCAGTTTTTAAAATTTTTTTAGTTTCGTTAAAAAAATATGTTATTTTTTAAATATAAATCATAGTTAAAATGATCTCAAAAATTGTTTTTTTTTGTTTTTTCAATGATATATTTTCATACTTATTTTTGAAATTGGGGAATATTTCATTTTTTTAAATTTTTTGAAGTAGGCCGGGGAAAAAAATCGGCATTGTCAAAGTCAGGTAAATAATTTATCTTTTTATCAGTAACGATTGGAACCTGTTTTATTTGAAGGATTTGCCCCAAAATTTAAAAAATTTAACCCGGAAGTTTTTCAAAAAAAAAAGCCGAGGCCAAGAACGTATGAGTTGATGATGAAAGTGAAATTCGGAATTAAAAATTTAAGGGGGGTTTTGACCCCCCAACACGTCTCATCGATCGGTAGCTGAGGTAAAGGCTTGTAATGCGGGGAAAAAAAAAGGTGTTTATTATGAAATTGGGGGAAAAAGGGAAAACTTTGAACAGGGGTATTGGGGAAAAAGGAGCCAACTTTGAACATCTCCCTTTGAATTAAGTTTTTCCATAGGTTTTTTGGGTTTTTTTTTTAAAAATCTTTTAAATTTTTTTCGCCAATTTTTTTGTTTAAAATGTTCATAAATATAAAGTTTGTAATTTAATTGCATTTTTTTTTATTTTTGTGTTTATGTTGACTTTTTTTGCATGGCCTTTTTTTTGAAAAAATAAAAAAAACTGGTATGCTATTCACCTGACTTTACAAGGGGTTTTTTTCCATGGCCTACTTTGAAAAAATTTAAAAAAACGGGAAAATTCCCCCTAATTTCAAAGATAAGTATGAATAATAATATATCTTTGGGGAAAAAAAAAAAATTTAAAAAAATTTTTTTAAAATCATCCCAAAATATGATTTATTTTAAAAAAAAAAGGGTTTTTTATATTTTCAACGAAACTAGAAAAAAATTTTAAAAAAACTGAGTAGTCCAATGGATTCCCCCCAAAAAAAATGTTTAAGAATGTTTAACCGTTTTAAATTTTAAAAAAAAGACGGACTTACAAATTTTTTTTTTTAAATGGCCAAAAAAAAAAAACGCCCTATATCTCGGATACCGAAAAAATTTTGGGGGGTGCTTTTCCCCCATTCATCTAATTTCAAAAAAAGGGCCCCCAAAACACCTTTTTAATTTTTTTCTATCTGGTCAGGAAATAGGGGGTTTCCCCGTTAAAACAGTCGAAATCGCACCACCCTGTTCATCAGAACAAACCCAGTAAAATTTTTATACATACTTTCATTTTTATTTTTTTTAAAGGGGGAAAACCCTTTTTAATTTTGAAAGAAAGCAAGCTACGACTGAAATAGAAGCCACTAAGTCGCAGTCATTTTAAAGCAAGTAACTATTTAGTGCCCAATTAGTGCTGACTGCTCAGCAGTAAAATTAAGCTATTTTTTAATTTTTTTGGGGGGGGAAACTGCTGAATTGACAGCCTTAACAAGCTGCAGCTAAATTAGCAAAAGTATAAACGTTAATAAAAAGCAAGTAACTATTTAGTGCTCAATTAGTGCTAACTGCTCATCAGCAAAATTTAGCTGAAAAGAATTCCGATCAAAAGACTTTTAGGTTTTATAGCCGTGACTATTAGAGGGGGATCTTTCTCCCATTCAATTGGATATAATTATAAATATTAACAGTTTATCACAGAATAAAAAAAGTTGCATGTCTTTAATAGTTACTCGATTCAATTTTTTTAAATTTTTTTCAAATAATTGTTTTTTAAATGAACCCTTTTTACTTCTAGGAGTAATTTCTGGGAATTGCTAAGACCCCTCCCGTTTCAACCAATGAAAAAAA
This sequence comes from Listronotus oregonensis, assembly GCA_019359885.1. NCBI lineage: Eukaryota > Metazoa > Arthropoda > Insecta > Coleoptera > Curculionidae > Listronotus > Listronotus oregonensis. The sequence goes on from JAHBCN010009517.1 coordinate 33,822, forward strand.
AAAAAAAAAAGTTTTTCAATTTTTTCTGCGAGCAGTCACACTAATAAAACACTAAAAAATTACTTGTTTAAATTGACGTTTATACTTTAGGGGCTTTAACCCGCTGCAGCTTGTAAAACCCCCTTAATTTGAGTTTTGAAATTTAAAATTTTTTAAAAAAACAGTTTTTTTTTACGCTGAGCAGTTAGCACTAATTGAGCACTAAATAGTTACTTGTTTAAAAGGGCATGTATCTTTCCCGGGGGTGCTAATTAGCTGCAGCTTGCTAAGGCTGTCAATTCAATTTTACCATTAAAAAAAAAAAAAACAAAAATTTTGCTCCCGTCAACTAAATGGGTTTTTGTTTTAAATTTTATTTTTGAGATTTTATTTCAGACGGAGCTTGCTAAGGGGCCCCCAATTTTTTTCCCTTCTTAAAAAAAAAAATTTTAAATTTTTTTTTTTGAAAAAATGGTAATAGCCATTTTTGTAGATAGAGGCGATTTTATTTTTTTTTTAAAAAAAAATTTTAATTGCATATCTTGGCAGATAAATTTGCGGTAAACTCATTTTGGGGTTTAGGGGGCTACCCGCTTAAAAGAACCCGAAGACCAAAATTTTGGGGCCCCAAAAGAAAACGATTTTTTTTTCAGCTTTTGGGGGGTTTCAGGTCTTTGTTATGGGCTAATTAGGTATACAGTTTTGGGTTTTTTTTTTTGGGGGAGTCCGGGGTTTAATTCTAAGTACTAACTCCTTAGGTGTCTTAAGGTGGTAAGAGGTAGTTTATTAACACAGGGGGTTTAAAAATGTGGGGATTTGGAGAAGAAGGAAAACCTTGCCGGCAGTATCCCCCAGTCTAGACACTTTAAATAAAGGAGCAAACAAAGTAAGAAGGGGGACCTCTTAAGTTGTTGTATGTAGTAAAATGCATATGCCTAAGAATGGCCAC
>JAHBCN010009518.1:0-34835 GCA_019359885.1 Listronotus oregonensis
AAGAATGTTACAAAAAAAAAGTTATTTTAAATTAAAATCCAAATATCAATTACAGCTATTTAGCATGAAAATTTGGGATTGGTGATTATTTACTAATAATTTTTCTATTCTTTTCTATTTTTCTTCACAATTTAGTAAATTTTCCATTTTTACTGTAATTTTACAAATAAAAACTCACTCTGACACACAATGTCAAATATTTCATGTTAGAGCATCCTAGATTACGTTAAATTATATCAAGCCAGATCAATTATCCTAAATTTTTATGCTAAATAGCTGTAATTGCACATTTAAATATAACTTTTAATTCAAAATACCATTACTTTATAACATTCTTCTGTATTGTAAAAAAATAATGGTACTTTACTCCTGAGAAAAATTCATATTTTTTGACAAACCCTGTATACGGCTTAAAAAATTGATATCCTATGGTTGCATTTTAAGTTTTGTACCATGGAAAACTTTTTATAAGGAATAACTTTTTTTTGGAAACTTTATAATAAAAAAGTTTTCCATATGGTTCCAACTTAGTAGACACACTGTAGATTGTAATTATTAAACAAAAAATTAGAAACAAAATAGTTTAAAAGACAAAAACAGATCAGATTTTTTTAAATTGTTGTGGCTATTGGCTGTAACAAAACTGGTGCTCGCAGCTGTAGGTAATATGGATAAAAAACTAAAATAGGCTACACTTGGGTTAATACATGAATGTTTGTTTAATAGGTAGTTTAAAGTAAAGAATTAAATAAAATTTATATTTCTTAATAGATCGGAAATATATTTATATAATAATTTTGACAAAAAAAAACTAAGGACCACAGGCACTTTGACTCTTAATACAACCACACGTAGTTCATTTTAATTTCTGTATGTGTTGCTTTGATTGCAAGTATTCTAATTTGATGTATTACTGATATGAATCAAGTTGACGTAAACATATTCTCTTTTTCGGCTTTTATCTTCCAAATATTTCTTTTTTCTTGTAGATTTTTCTCTAGTTTCGTTACTTATTACTTACTTAATTTTGCAAAATTAAATAAAAGAAAAGCGCAAAACAAAAAATTACAACCACAAAATATAAATATTTAAAATTTCTAACCTTAAAATCCAACCGAGTACTACATGTGTTTACCCTTGTACGATCGGACCGGAAAAGTCCAATCCAACAAAACAAGTGTATTGACTTAAAGCACAACATCGGATAAAAAATATGAGTCCGAAATATGTATACCGGTCATTTTGGGCAAATAATCAGAAATAATTTTAATTCGATGAAATTATAAGCATGAACGTAGTCTATGAGTAATTCTTTTTGGATTAGTTTCGCACAAAGTCTATAACATGTTATTACTGCAGCAATATCACAATTAAATTCAATATTACGAATACTGTAACCTGTTTTTATTTTCTACTTTAACACAAAGTTAATATTCAAATTGCGATGCTAGGCAAAAATTCAATTACATTGTTGCTGCTTGTCTGTCCATCAAATTTTTTTGGTGGCTTAGTCCGTTGCGAAAATTACATTACCCCCATAACGAAGCATAAAAAGCTAAATGACATTGCTAAATTTTATTTCCCATAACTGGGTTTAATTTCATTTAACCAAAGGCATTAATAACACGTGTCACTGTTTTTGTTGCCCTCGAACCTTCGAAGTTTAACTGTAGTAAAGTTTAAATTCTACGTTTCATTGGTTCTTTTTTTATCCTATATTTTATTGTTTATAAATGGCTAAAGCTGCTTTATTTAAATTTGGCTTATGTTTTTAGTTTAATTATATTTAAAAGGCACATACAGTATGAGGCAAATAAAAAAAAATAAAAGATACGAAAAAAAAGCATTCCCACTAAAGATTTTTGCTTGTTCAAAAATACGATTTACCATGAGACAATATAAATTTGTGGTAGAAACAAATGCAAACATTTTATTTTGCTAAAGAGTAAATATAGCTATTGAAAAGTCCTTGCTGGATACTCGCTAAATACTCTTTACAATGAAACCCGTTCGGTCCTGGTCCCGGGGTATAGAGACTAACGAAATTAAAACATTTTAAATTATTAAATTAATTTAATAAATTTTGCACATTAAACAAATCTTTCTTTTATAAACATATTTCTTTATACTTTGGTCGTATTATAAGATGCACAAACTTTTTTCACCGTTTATAAAAAAATAATTTTGAAAGTTAAGTTTGGTCTGACGGTCCGACTGGCCCATCAGAGCAATGCATTTTATTCATTCAGCCCAGTAAATAAGCTAGAAAATGTGGAAAAGTTGATAACAAGCTCCGATTTGAAAATTTTTGTTTTTACGTGTTCTGTAGACCCTCAGGAACATTCATCACCACTGACAACTGCCTTGCAATAAAAAATGAAAAAATTAGGGTAGTTTTCCCATCCTCAAATAATCTCCACCAGTAAAACTGATGAAAAATTTTTAAAATTCAAAATTTCACTCGAAAATCGCCTCTTGGGGGTGTTTGAGGTCGCTGATTACGAATTTGCGGTTAAAAATCGTATGAGGGTGGTTAAAACCACCGAGATACAGAAATGAGGAAATTTTAAAAATTTAAAATTTTACCTCGAAAATCCCTATCGGAAATCGCCCCATGGGGGTTTTAGGGGTTGATGATTACGAATTTGCTTCCAAAAATCATGTGAGGGTGGTTGCACCCAATCAAAACCACCCCTAGGATTGACAGAAACGAGAAAATTTTGAAACTTCAAAATTTTATCTCGGGATTGGCTCTCCGGGGTTTTAGGGGTCGCTGATTATAAATTCGTGGCCAAAAATAATGTGAGGGTAGTGCACCCAATTAAAATCACCCCTAGAATTGACAGAAATGGTAAAATTTTGAAAATTCAAAATTTTAACACGGGATTGGCTCTCAGGGGTTTTAGGGGTCGTTGATTACGAACCCGCTGTCAAAAATCGTGTAAGGGTAGTTGCACCTCATTAAAACCACCCATAGGAGTGACAGAAATGGGAAAATTTTAAAAATTCAAAATTTTACCTCGGGATTGGCTTTCGGGGGTTTTCGGGGTCGCTGGTCAATAATCTTAAGTTTAATTACAAAAGTTTAAAGGTCTAGGGTAATGGCGCAATATTATTCTACCGTAAAGTTGTCAATAGCTGATTTGTTTGTAAGTGTGGGATTCTACTTTTTAGGGATTTTTGCCGTGAAAAAAATCAATATTTACGTTTTAAAATTACTATCTCTCGAGGTAAAATTTTGAATTTTTAAAATTTTCCTGTTTCTGTAAATTCTAGGGTTGGTTTTAATGGGGTGCAACCACCTTTACTTGAATTTTGACTTTTTAAAATTTCCTCATTTCTGTAACCGCTAGGGGTGGTTTTAATAGGGTGCACACGCGGATTCGTAATCAGCGACCCCGAAAACCCCCGCAAACCCCCGAAAAACGGTTTCTGGGGTAAAATTTTGAATTTTAAAAGTGTTTCATTAGTTTTACTATTGGGATTTTTTGGGGGTGGGAAAATACCCTATTTTTTTCATTTTTCATTGAAAGACAGATGTTAGTGGTGATAAATATTTCTGAGGTTCTACAGAATACGTACCAAAAATTTTTAAAATCGGAGCTGTTCACAACTTTTCCACATTTTACAGTAATTTCCGGCTTATTAACTGGGCTAATTACTTTTTTTAAACTCAATTATCTTTTGTCATCCGTAAACACAGTAATTGTCAACGTCTTTATTTAATAAAGTTGTTATTTAATAAAATATTTCTTACCAAAATGCTACTGAGCAAGAGGTTTTCATAAAACAGTGTTATGGAGATGGTTAAGTAGTATAGCGCTACATCATGAAACAATTAAGGGGGAAATTCTAAAAAATGCCAGTTATTAGATGGCGATATAAAAAATAATAAAATAGGTACAGAGAACTCGTTTGGTTTTCATCTTTAAAAGAAAAAGAAGAATTGTAAAATTAACGATGCTACCCTAGTTTTACTTCTTTAATCTGTTAAAGCAACTTCTGAGAGATCCTTTAAAAATCGTCCTAAAGAGTTAAAAGTTATGAAAAATGCTATATTCTTAAAATAAAATGAAAATATTTCCATTAAAACCTTCTTTATTTCAAAATTAAAAAACAAGGATAAGATAAAGATCAGATTTTTATTTATGGATAGAAAACAAAATTTTAAGTTAAACTATTATTTTAAAAAAAATTATAACATTTTCTTATACATATACATTTTCTACTAATAATAGATATATAATTTACCGATAAGATATAAAATCAATTTAAAAAGCCGTTTAAAATAAAACCATACCTAAAATTAAAATTATTTTAAGTTTATTTATAAAAAATTAAGATATTTTAAAAACTTCTTTTTGTAATTTATAAAATTAATTTATTTGAAATATGTACAAAACCTACCTAGTTACTGAAAGATTTTTAAAAAAATTTTCTACTTTGGGTTTAGTACTCTTCTTTGCGTTTAGTACTCTTCTTTGGGTTTAGTAGCTTTCTTAGTAAAAAGCCTGCCATTAAAAAGAAAAACAAGATTATCGAGACACTTTTTCATTGGTTTCTATCGATAAGTATGCAAATTATAGCATAGTTAAATGCAAGTTTTTAGTAGTTTTGCATTTTTTATTTCTTGAAAAAACATCATCCAATCATCAGTATAATAATATAAAAAGTCGTAACTTTAGATAATAAAATACCAATAAGCAAACAATTTGCCAAAACAATTTAAACCAACAGCAACATATTAATTGAATTTTTTTGTACTCGCAGCTGGACATAAACGCCATGTAGCATTCGATGTGGCAAAAAGTTAGAACATGTTGCCTTGGTGACATGTAGCAGAAAATAAATTATTTTCTCGGAATTCTAAAAGACCAAATAAAGGCAAAAGCAGTACAAATCCTAGCAATACGCTGTTTATTAGTGGATTTTCTTTTATTTGCTGTTGTCTGATGAGATGTTTTTTCGATTTTGCGCTACTTTTGTTCTTTAAACTGATTTTCGGTTGTGCCGAACTTTTCGTAAAGCAAATAAATAAAAATATATATTATGTTTACAGTGGGTTTTTGTTTTGTTTTTAATAAAAAAATATATTTTATTTAAAACCCGTACAAAACCAAGTAACTTTTTGAATTACTGTGGTGTTATTTTAAGCAATATTATTTTTTTAATTTGTCTTTAACTTTTTTCATCTAAGGGGTAGTATAAAATCAGTAAAAATATGATTTGTTTAGATATTTAGGTTCTAATAATAATAATAAAGCGGTTTTAGCCATAGAAAACTCTGAAAATAAAAAAGAATTACCACGACTTTTGGGTCTTTTTAAATTCCTTCCTAAATTAATACCAAATTTATTTTAGTTAACATACAGTATAAGAAGTCTGACCAGAAATGATGTGAAATTTTTATGGACAGATATTCACCAATCTGAATTAAATACCTTAAAACACTAGTTACTACTAAATCATTATTAGGATATTTGATCTAAGGAAATAGGTTGTGTTCTTTTAAAAGAAGGTTACCCAGTTGCCTTTGCATTAAGGTTTTTAAATAGTAGTGAAATTAAATATGCCCAGATAGAAAAACAACTCCTTGCTATAACATTTGCTTGTGAGAAATCCACATAATGTTACACCAAGATTGAAAATATTGTTATTAAAATTATTAAAAAATTAATTAAACCTTAAATACATTCTCGGTTCTTAAATGTATGTAGAAGATACATTAAGTAGATCATATATTAAAACAAATTTTTCTATTGATAAAGAATTCGAATACATTATACATTCTATTTCACCTAATGTCCCTATGACTAATGGAAAAAGAAAACTATTTTAATTTGGTTTTGATAAAGATATAGTGCTTTCAAAGTAAAACATTTTTGTACTATGTAATGGACTAAGTCACATAAAAATATAGACAATAATTTAAAATATTATTTCAACACATACCTTTCAAATAATTTATTAGTTTATAATGATAAAGTTATTGTTCCCTTGCAACTAAGAAATAAAATGCTAAAATTAATTAATCCAGCACACTTTGAAATCAAAATGTCATAAGATATCAACTACTTGGTAAATCAGTGTAAAATTTCTCAATTAAATAAACCACCTATACCTAATCAAACTCTTCTAAGCCTTGATATTTCAGAACGACCCTGGCAGTATGATTTTAATTTTTTTTTAATATAATATTACTTCGTTTTTAATAGGCATAGAAATACACCATTTTCCAGCATTGGTTATTCTTCACCACAATTACTTTTAAATAAAATGGTAAAAACAAAACTTCCTACAACTCTTAAAAATTTATCTCTTAAAATAATAGAAACCTCTGATATTGTTGGTAAGCTAAAATTAAATTCGAAGAAGTAAAGAGATCATTACGATAAAACTGCGAAAAATTTACCTAGAAAAATGAAATTGTTTTACTCAAAAAAAAAAAAAACAAAAAATGGGTAAAAGAAAAGTTATAGAAAAGTACATTGATCGTTCTTATGATGTTTAAGATTTAAATTTTACCAAATTTAGACGTAACAGACAATTTATTTATAAAACAAAATAAAATGTCATAAAACGGATTTGAACTCTCATTTAAATCACGTAAATGAGCATCTTCTCTTAAGCTGTAACGTTTCTAAAAATAATAATCCTAGTGATAGTGATCCAGTTTTAGAAAATAATCTTTTTATCACTGATATCTTTGACTTAAATAATATATTATCTGAATATGACCATTCTTTACCTGATAATGTCAATTTCTTACCTAATAATGATAATGTTAGTTTTGATAAAGGTAGTGCAAATGTGTATCACACTGCTTTATCTTCTAAGAGTGATATCTTTGCAGAAAAACCTAAAAATACTATTTAAACCCGAAGTAGAGTTTGTAAGCCTCCTAATAACTATGACAATTTTCTTTGTTATTACCATTAGTTTAAATAATTAAAAAAAAGTTCATGTTATTATTTAAGCATGTAAAGCTACCTTTATAATTTACTTCAAGCTGGTACTTTTGATTTAGTTTTTTTATCTCTTATGTTGGCAGAACATAAAAGCATGACATCTAGTTGGCTCTGTTGATCAGATCTCGATTGTTATGTAGGTTGAGTCTGAGATAACTATTATAAAATCAAAGTTATTCAAAAAGAAATGTAGTTTTAATAAAAAAAAAATAACATGCAACAAATAAGAAACTTCTTAATTTGTAATTTGTCAGCAAATTTTAGTCTAGAACAGTTGTTTAGTACTACACTCTCATAAGTATTTAAAACAAAAATTTTATTCGTTAAATGGAGCTGATTTATATGGGAATTATTCTTAGTAAAATAGTAAAAATTTGCCTTGTTAAAGAAAATATTTGTAAAATTTTAAAGTTTTTTAAATATCGTCGCAACAAACCTAAAGTTGGCGGTTATCTAAAAAATATAAATCCAGTTACATTTTACAAATGCGCGTTAATGGTAGTAGAATAAGACATAATTAAAAATTACTTAATAACGATTAACAATACTACCTTTAACAAGAACTAAATTTAAAATTATCAAGTTTGACAAACAATGCACTTGTCATTTTTGACGCCCCTGTTTCCGGTGATTTTTAACGTCCCGGCAATCTCGATAAAAACGCTGCATTGTTTATCTGACAGCTTAAAAAAGGAAAGAATATAAGTAATGCAGGTTTTCGGCAATAAGTCCAGAATTAATTTAAATATCAAAATGCGGTTTTCACCAGTTTCTTTACCTTTTATGCTCTTTTTAAGTAGTAATAGCTAAAAATTTTGTTAATTTTTTATCAAAAAAATTGACAAAATTTATAACTTTGACACAAATCAGTCTCTAGGGATAAAACAAAAAATTAATTAATTTTACCAATATTTTATCTTAAGCCCTGATAAAAGCTCTTTCAAACGAGACCTAGTTTATCCAAATCGGTTATGCCAAAAAAGAATTAATCTAATTTTTTTCAAATGTACATTTACTTCTCCCCCTTCGTATATTTGACAGGTTAGGAAATAACGCTTAAAAGAAAAAACTTTCTTAATTTAACATAGTTTGTGAAAAAATTATCAACGACATAAGTTAATACGGCATATTTTTAAATAATACGTGTTTTTAATTTTGTTCTTAGGTTTACGCCCTATAGCGGTGAAATGAGAAACTTAAAAATAATTTTCAGCATTTTCTCAAGGCCGGTTTTATTATAAATAATTTTTCCCAAGCTCTGCGATAAAGGGTTTTCGAGATATCGCCGGAGGTCCTTATCAGGACACCCTGTAAATGTAAATATGTATTCATAGCCGTGGCTAAAAATTTTTTTATATACATATTGTTTTGCATTTTACAACAAATAATTTGTCGGACATGATTGAAAACATATTCTTTCGTTAATTTTAAAAAAAAAAATAAATTGGACATACATTACTTCGTAATAATGTCATATTTAGTGTGCCGAATCTAAAAACATAGCAATGAATTTGTCGGACACTGTGATCGCATTATTAAATAAATAAGTTTTAAACAATTGAGCAGCAATGGATATATATATATATATATATATATATATATATATATATATATATATATATATATATTTATATATATATATATATATATATATATATATATATATATATATATATATATAGTGTATAAACATAACCTAGTAAATTCCCGTTGGTCGTCGGAAAAGCTGATTGCAGCAGTATTTTTGTCGGACAAAATGTTTTTCGAATTCCTTATCAAATTAACTTACAAATGTATTAAAATAAAGTATATATTTATCGCGATTCGACGTGTTTCGAAATCGCCCATAAAAAAAGCAGCAGTTTTGGGAAAAATCATAGAAGAAGCTTTGCCGGACTTGCCAAAAGGAAGTTACCCCTAAGTTACAAGTATACAGTGTGGTCCATTAAGTATGCAACAAATGGGAAACTTTTTTATTTGCAATTTGCCAGAAAATTTTATTCTTCATAAAAGTTGGTGCATGGTCTCAAACTGTATTAGCAGTAGTTACTTTTATTAAAAGTTGAAAGGTATACAGGGTAGGTCAAAAAAATTGAAAACTGCTTAAGAGTAAAGTACCCTTATTTTAAAAAATATAACAAAATGTTATAGGGAAAAGTTGTTTAGAATTTAAAGTTATACCCAAATACCAAGTCATGGCCCTCTATTCAAATTTTTAGTTTTTTTTTGAAATTTTTGAATTTCCCCTGTATAATGCATGTTTATATTGTTCTAATTTTATATTTGTTTAAAGAACCTAAAACTAACTTACTTTTAAACAACTGTTCTTAAATTAAAACATATTTGTAAAATTAAACTGAATTTATATTTTTCTTGCCATTCGCCAACTTCAAGTTTGTTGCAAGGATATTTAATAGAACTTTAAAACTCCCTAAATATATTTTTAAGCAAGGCAAGTACTTTATTTTTAATAATATGCCAATAGAAAGCTTTAAAAAATGTATTACATTTCTATAAAAAAAATATATCAAAATGCTTCAAGTTGAACTTATATTGAAGCAAAGCAAATAGCAGGGAGCCATGAAAAAACAAATGACTGACAAGAAAATCTATTTCTAGTTTGACAGTTTTTAGCTTTTTTAAACTTATCCATAAGACGTTTGTTTCATAGTAACTGTTTTTTTTTAATTACAAATGCCTCCTCGAGTATTCTTAACGTTAACTGAAAAGGCAGAACTAGTTTTAATTTGTGGAGATGGTTATAAAAATATGCGTGAAGCTGCAGATATTTTTAACGAACGGCATCCAGAAAAACAAATTCATTATTCAACTGTAAGTAGAATTCTAAACCATTTTAAGGCGACAGGATCATTGTCATATAAGTACCATGAAGAACGAATAAAAACTGTCTGTACGGAAGAAAACCAATTAAACGTACTTCAGACAGTTATTGAAAATCCCAAAACGTCCACAAAACAGATTTCTGAATATACTGGTATTAAAAAACCCTCTGTAAAGCGAATCCTTAAAAAAAACAAATATTACCCATACAAACCGAAATTTATTTGTACATTACAAGAAAGGGATTATGATTTAAGATACGATTTTTAATATGGGTCCAAGGTCAAATAGAAGAACAAAGAGATTTTCATCACCATATCCTATTCGGAGATGAGTCGACTTTTACCACAAATGGTGTACTATCGTCCCAAAATTGTAGATGGTGGTCTGATGAAAATCCAAATTTTGTTATCGACAACAAAAATCAATATTACCAAAAAACTAATGTTTGGTGTGGTATCTTAAATGATAAACTAATAGGTCCCTTCTTTTCCCAGAAATCCTAAATGGGAATAGTTATCTAAATTTTTTGGAAAATGAACTGGACAATTTTTTAGATCAGATGCCGTTACAAGAACGGCAAAATTTGTGGTTTATACATGATGGATGTCCTGCTCATTCTACCAGAGATGTTGCTCAATGGCTGAATAGAAAATTTGGCAATAAATGGTTAGGACGAAATACAGATCCACGGTGGCCCTCGTTCGCCAGACCTGACACCGGTGGATTTTTTCTTGTGGGGATATTTGAAGCAACAGGTTTATAAAGATAGACCGTTTAATAATGTTCAAGAACTACAAACTTCAATAAGATTTCATTGTAGAAATATTCCTGCTAGGGTGTTGGCATCTACATTAAGGGAATTTAACGCGAGAACAATAAGGTGCATTGAAAGGGATGGTAGTCATACAGAGACCTTACGATAGTTCTTGTTTTAAGCAGTTTTAATTTGTTTTTTTTTTTTTATTCTTGCAATAGTCTTCGGACATTTTTTAAATTATTTTTCCATATTATTAAAAAGATTAGAATTAAAATAGTTGTACTTTAATAAAAAAAAATCTTAGAACTCAGTTGTTTTTTTTCATAGCGATCTACTATTTTTTTGTTTTAGTATTAGCTCAACTTGTAACATTTTGATATGAAATTAATATAAAAATATTATACTTTTTTGAAAGTTTTTACACACATATTATTAAAAATAAAGTACTTGCCTTGCTTAAAAATATATTTAGGGAGTTTTAAAGTTCTATTAAATATCCTTGCAACAAACTTGAAGTTGGCGAATGGCAAAAAAATATAAATTCAGTTTAATTTTACAAATATGTTTTAATTTAAGAACAGTTGTTTAAAAGTAAGTTAGTTTTAGGTTCTTTAACCAAATATAAAATTAGAACAATATAAACATGCATTATGCAGGGAAATTCAAAAATTTCAAAAAAAATAAAAATTTGAATAGAGGGCCATGACTTGGTATTTGGGTATAACTTTAAATTCTAAACAACTTTTCCCTATAATATTTTGTTATATTTTTTAAAATAAGGGTACTTTACTCTTAAGCAGTTTTCAATTTTTTTGACCTACCCTGTATACCTTTCAACTTTTAATAAAAGTAGCTACTGCTAATACAGTTTGAGACCATGCACCAACTTTTATGAAGAATAAAATTTTCTGACAAATTGCAAATAAAAAAGTTTCCCATTTGTTGCATACTTAATGGACCACACTGTATATTAATCACTTAATAGGATGTATTCCGTACTAAAAGAGTTAAAATAATTATACAAGGTGTCCCAAAAAATATTCTACCATTCAGGGGTAGACTCTACGACCAAAAATATAACGAAAATCACTTATGTCAGAATTTCTAATAATGTCTCCTTATGAAATTATAGCCATTTTAAAAATGAATGAAAAATGAGGCAATTTTCGCCAGTCAAATATTTCACTTGGAATTATTAGTTTAAATCCAGTCATCCTTGATAAAGACAGAATATTAAATTTTGAATGTCAAAGTCAATTCTAGGTTCCCGGATCTCAACCCAATAGATTTTGGCTTTAAGATTATCTGAAAAATACGGTTTATCCACAATGAAAATAATATTATTTTTTACCTTTATGGAGCTTTAGCACATATTAAAAACGAAACCTTATAGAAAACAATTTTCTTCGTCGTTAGCACGGATGCATTGAACAAAAAGGTGATCATTTTGAACACTTGCCTTTGTAAATTTAAATGTTTTTGTTTTATTATGTGTTAAGTTAATAAATGATTTAACTTTGAACGTTTGATTTAATTTTTAACAAGTGCTTCATTTCATTTCTTAAGACGGCCATAATTTTATAAGGAGGCATTTTAAAATATTTTCCATAGATGATTTTTGTCTTATTTTTGGTCGTAGAGTCTACCCCCAAATAGTGAGAAATTTTTTTGGGACACCCTGTATAAAGTTTTGTCTTAACTTACATCGTTCGAGCACTGCAACTATTTTGCTCATTAAACAACCTAAATTTTTACGTCAATATCTCAAAAGTGATTTATTTTAAGTGGAATTTTTTTAATGTAACTATCATTTGGAATATTTTTAAATATTTTAAATATAGGGACACTAAGAATGAATTACTGAACATTTACTTATTTTATATAAAGTGCTTCACTTAACAAAAATTAAAAAGTCTTTTGCTAGGAAAATGAAGTGTCATGATATTCCCAATAAAAGATGACACACCAATTTCGTTTGATTAATACTATGGAAATATCGATTACTTAAATCATAACTAAAAAATCTTTTACAAATATAAGAAAATGCCTTGAATATTTATGTGTTTGGGGGATCCAAGTCTAATGTAAAAAGTTGCTGTAAACTAACAGAGCGTGACAGCTTAGAATGATTAAGACAGGAAATATTTAATAACCCCAATATCAGGGTTAAAGAACTGAAGCATGTCACGTGGATTGACAAAATGCCATTTATTAAATGGTTGAAGACATATATAATAGATACAATACATGACTAACTGATTGGGAGCACGACAGTTGGAAAAAGGGTTTAAAAAAGGTTTCTACCACTACTACTACTAATCCTAGGTAATAAAAATATTAAAATTCAGCTAATTTATGATTATTTTCATAAAAGATTACTTATCTGACAAAAAAGTTAGATGAATTATTTAAAAAACAGTGCATGTGCTAAGTCTGCGTACTACTCAAGCCTATTATGAATGGTTTTTTGGATATTATAGGTATTTGGATGGATAAGATAAGTCTCTTTAAGATTTTTATTAACCAAGATTATGTTTGGTCTTTAATAAGTAAGGTTTAGTCTGTAAGAAAAGTTCTATTCCAATAAAGCCGAAAGTTGTCATTTTATTATTATTAGTGATGAGCAAAGCAAGACCAAGACCAAGAACGGGCTAGTTATGGTCCTGATCTTGGTCTGGGTCTTGTAAGCCTGATCTTGGTCTTGCGCCACCCGGTCTTGGTCTTGCTGCAAGGTCTTGCTGGTCTTGCTTTTTTTTAATTGTAATAATTTAAACTAACTAATCTCGAATAAAATATATTTTTTTAATACTTAAAAATAGATAAAGATGATGACTATATTTTTTGCATTAAAATTTTAAAATATATCAATCTTAACCTTACACATAGGTTTTAATTATTTGATTAAAAAACATAGTTTAAATGAAGGGGTTTATTTATTTATAGCGCTCTATTTTTAGTTAGATTAAAACACAATTTGCTTTGTTTGTTCATGTTTAAGTTTCTTTTATTTGGGTTACTCGCCTTTCTACTTTTTGGAAAATGGAACCCTCTTGGTCCGGCTCCCGGGGTATACGGGCTGATCCTGTCCAGCCCTATTGATCCCTATGAACTTGCAGATCGCCTGCAACAAAAAAGAAGAAAACCCCCAAAAACCAAGACCGGTCTTGCTCATCACTAATTATAATTATAATTGGCTGTCAGCTAAAAGAGATATAAAGTATGTTAATTTTTTAATTACCTAATGATAAAGCATTAAAATAATTAATAATTATATTTGGTGATTAAGAAAATAAAATACCCAATAAAAATGTATTACATTGTTAGAATACGGAAGTGACCAAAACCTGAAATGACAATAGAGACTACCTGGATTTTGCTAATAATATCGTAACAACAAGCTGCTAACGTTTGTGAAGGATGAGATTTCTTCCATACATGTTTTGTAGGAAAAAGGTGTAGCATTCTAGAAAAAATAAAAAAGATACTTTACATATTTTTTTTGTTAATTTCTAATTGGGAATTGGGGTTATTTTATTTTTTCGTTAACAGACAAATAATTTGCTATTTTTTTTTTTTTATATTTATTATTTTTAGGTTTTAAAATACTTTAAATATCTTTTTTTAATTTTATACACTGATTTGTTAACGTCGTTAAACAAATCCAAATAAAAGTAAATAAAGATAATAAAAGTTAAATAAACAAAGCAAAAAAGTGGAGATATCAATGCCCAATTATAGTAATAATAACAATGTTTACCCTAATTAAACTTTTAATAAAATAGACTGACGATTGATGTCATTTTTTCAATAACATTTTCGTATACAATTAATATGATGAAAAATATTAACCAAGATACTAAATACTAACAGAAAATACTAACGTTTGAAAACAAAACTAAATTTTCTTAGTTTTTAATGTATATTTGGATTAACCCTTATATTAACGTAAATTAACGTCAATGCCATGATGTATTTTAATGTGGTAGTCCACAGTTATTTCCTTGATAAAGCGTTGTGACGTCATATTATCTCTAATGAAAGTAAAGCTGACCTACTGCCACATACAAAAGCTTGCCATACCATAACCCTTATAGTATAAAATATAAAAAGAAATTTTTAAGATGCTTAGTGGTGGATCGTAAAACAGCCAGTGTCCATTTTTGTCTATTAACGTCCATAGCATTAACTGAAATATGTACGACAACAATTTACTATTGTACAAATGTTTCTAAGTACCCTCATTGCAATATCACAAAACAGCATACTTGTTTCTTGTAATTGGATATTGCGGCATTCCTTAAACTTACTAGTTTACTCAAAAAATTACCCTGCTTCTTATCTTTGGTATTTGAAAAAATAAAATAAACACCATTAACCACACTACGGCATAATTAATATCTTTCTAAATAGTTTGGGATTTATCTTATCAGCATAAATTTATAAAATAAAAGTTCTGCTAGAAAAGCAGTAAACTAAGAGCCTTGAAAATTGTCTTCGTATTATAATAATAAATATAAATACAAAAATTATTAAAATTATTTAATTTTAATGTGTTAAATTTTTCTTTCTTTGTCACTAAGTTTTTTTTATAGTATATACCTTATATATTCTAGGTTAATAGTTAATTGATTAAAGTTCTTCATTACTTTTTTATTATTAATTGCATGGCCCGCTAAGTAATTAAATATGAAAGCTGGCATTGACGTTAATTTACGTTAATATAAGGGTTAATCCAAATATACATAAAAAACTAAGTAAATTTAGTTTTGTTTTCAAACGTTAGTATTTTCTGTTAGTATTTAGTATCTTGGTTAATATTTTTCATCATATTAATTGTATACAAAAATGTTATTGAAAAAAAACCCCTTAACTGACATCAATCGTCAGTCTATTTTATTAAGAGTTTAATTAGGGTAAATATTGTTATTATTACTATAATTAGGCATTGATATCTCCACTTTTTTGCTTTGTTTATTTACACTTTTATTATCTTTATTTACATTTATTTGGATTTGTCTAACGACGTTAACAAATCATTGTATAAAATTAAAAAAAAGATATTTAAAGTATTTTGAAACCTAAAAATAATAAATATAAAAAAAAAAACAAAAAATAGCGAATTATTTGTCTGTTAACGAAAAAATAAAATTACCAGTTCAAATCTCCCCCTAATCTACGGCCCTTTGCGAGAAAAAATAAATTGCTTCCTAATTAGGAATTAACAAAAAAATATATATAAAGTAACTTTTTAATTACAGAGCATCAGTATCTACTAACCTAATTAGTCTTTTAACTATAATACGTATAATTAGCTTTAATTTTTATTGTGCCTAATAAAACAAACTTTTTAATTTAACAATAATTATATTACCCTCATAAAAAATTAAAAAGCCACCGGTATTATTTCATATTAATTACTGGCTGACGAGCTCAAAACATTGTTGACCCCAAAAATTAATGACTTTGTAGTCGTTTCGGCACATACTAAAATAATATAATATTTTCCTTAATAGGCATGTACTGGGTGACTCAAATCCGACTTCCAACCGAAGGATATCCAAACGCGGTATAGTGGCAAAGTTAAGCAAGTAAATTTTTAAGAATATGCTATTAGGAAATTAAAATATATTTGGAGATATCTAACTCTGAAGGCGTGGTATAAGTTTAATAATCTGCGGCTTAGGATGCCTCCTCACACATTTTCGATCTACAGTTACTCCGGTCAGATGTGGTTGAGCGTTTTGTGGAAAAATAAGGTTTTTAATTGTTTTGGGATATGAAAGGATATGTGGGTTCACTAATTCTTTATATAACAAAGGACCGTCATGTTACCTCTTATAAAGATTAAAGGCATCCTGCTACATATCCGATGGCACTTCATGCCATTACACCCAAGGTGTGACGTAGATGTCCCTTTCTATTAAACTGCTAATTATGTCTTTTATCACGTTGCTTTCTTGCCATTGCTCCACCAATGTGCATATCCAAACAAAAACAAGATTTATCATTAAAAATTACTTGGTTCCATTCCTGGTCCCAGAAATATTTGTATGCAGTTGGTTGCGTCGATGCTCCTGAGTCAATGGCAATATCTCATAAGGACGGTATAATAAAACCACCAACCTCTTTACTTGGACCACCTTCCTGTGTCCTTGAAATTACTGACTCCCAATTGCCCAAGTCAACTAAAAGGATCTTTAAGAGCCAAAAGTTGTCTTAGTTCACGATCTTGATGCTCTTGATATCCAAGCGCAAAAATCTTTGTGGGCTACCATCTCTATTTACCATTGATTATTAAAAGTTTAATTTAGTGTCGAAATGTACAGGATTATCCACGAAAACTAGACATTCTTTTTTTACTCCACCTGTGCTTTTATAAGGAACACAGTTTTTTCCACCAAGTCCAAAAATGATGATTGAAAGATAATTGAACATTAAATAAAACTGCTAGGTGTCATTTTGATATTTTTTAAAATATTTTTTTTTATGTGATTATCCGATTTCTATTCGTCTACTGTGCCCTTAACATCTAACAAGTGTTTACATTTTTCACGAATTAGTAAAAAATTGTAGTGTTTTTGTACAACATAATATTAACTATACATTTTATTTAATTTTTGAGGGTAAGCTGTATTTCTGCGGTTGTATACCTCTGATGCTGTAAATGAGGCTTAATTAGTCGATAGAATTTTATTATATAAGTTGTTTTGCTCCTATTGCTCTTATCGTCATCGAAGAAACAAAACGAAGTTATCTGAGATACTATATGGTTTGTTGCTAATTTTTTTTGGCGATCAGTAACTTGTTCAATTTTTTTAATATTGTTTTCTCAATTTTTTGTAAAATTGATCCAAGACATAGGTATAAACGTCAAAATTTTTGGATTTTATCCCTCTGATAAATATAATTGGTCTGGCACATTATTACTTGACCAAAATTCTGCCAGACCACGATTGTTGGTACTCGTTGAGCGCTTGTTTTTTTTTTGTTTTATTCTATTAACACTAGAATTTTTTAATAATTTTTTTGATCATTCCTTATTGTGTGACAAAGTAATAATAATATTATTTAAGCGTTACTCTGAAAAAAAAAAAACAAAATGGTTTCATAGTTTTTGAAAAGCTGTAACTTAGTATGTATGAAAAAGGCTATTTTTTCTTATTTCGATATATAAACAATATTTTTTGGATGTATCAGCACTAAAAGATAATATTTTCCCTTTGTTGTCATCTTCTTTACATGTAAATCATCTCATTTTTCTTATTTAATGAAAAAATTAATGAGTATAGATACTCATGACTTAAAAACACAAGCTTTACAATATGACATATTTTACAGAATAATAATTCAATGTCAATTAGGTTAAAAAGAAAAAAAACTCGAGCTTGATAGAAAATGACTTTCTTAATCGCGTTTTTTCGGTCAAGTATTAATGTGCCAGACCAATTCAATTACAAAAAGGGATAAAAACCAAAAATTTTGACGTTTAATCTTTTTTTATACCTTATTTATAGACCATGTATCATTGCAATAAATATTTTAAAGGTGGTCTGGCAAACAGTTGTGTCAAGAATAGGGGTTCCAGACTTAAATTTTAATATCTGATCAAAACTCCGTCAAATATTACCACAATGCACCTATGTTTTATACATTAATTTTACAAAAAAAAAAATAATAATTTAAAATTGGTTAGGTAATAATTTGCCAGAGCAATTCTATTTAAAAATGAGATAAAATCCAAAATTTTTAACTTTCAATTTTTTTTTATTACTCTTGTAGTTTTCAGGGTTGCATCATACGCCAAATTACCGTTTATATTAAAATTCAGAAAGAACAATCGTGTAGCATACACTGAAGCGCTCAAATTTGAACCACCTCTCGGTATGTAATTACTATTACATATAATGGGTCCGGAAATGTTTTGTTTTTATGATTCGGGGTGTTTGTTTTTCGCCTTTTATAGTTTATTTCACATTTCTCGAAAATCCCTGGAAATATTGAGATAAGTTTTGCTACATGCAAATGTATCATTATAGGTCACATTTACATGTACGAAATTATTTTCTAAGGGATTTACATCAGTGACGTTCGTGCCGGTAAGTTCTTATTTTTAGCGAAAAAAACTCTACGCCACTGGTTTTCAAAAAAATTAAAATTGCTTTCTTAAAGCCAGTTTAATTCTGCTTAAAAAGTACCTCCTGGACTTCGTCGTTCCGACTCACCATTTTCGAAATAAAAATTAATTAATTAATTCGTATAATAAGCTGTTTTCGCCAGAGACCTCAAATATTTCAAAGGGTCAGAAGACATATTCGAATGCGATTTACAGCATGCATTAAAGCAAAGATAATAGTACTACGAATAGATGGTTCATTTAAATGGGGCGTTTTGAATCAGTTCGAAGATATCAATGCTTCCGTAAATGTGAATAAAATTAAGTCGGTAACCCCTGCCCCAGCGAAACAAACCGTGCGACATTGCCAATTCTGTGTTGACTTATTCGGAACACTAAGTAGCGAAAGCGGGCGGCTAAACGGATTGTGTTTTATCTAGTCGCGTTTCATCACCCATAGTAAAGCTGCCGGCACACTGTTTAACTTTGTTCAAGGATAGGGAAAATCTCTGATGGACATGGCTCGCTTTAGCCAAAGTCCATTGAGGTATCAAAAATATAGCATTGAATGGTTCTCTTATCCGTTAGTATTATCTTTGATTAAAGCAAAGGAAAGCCATTTCCAGCATTTGATCTAAAGTTAAAATCAAATACATTGTTCCTGAACAATTAGTACAAATAAAATATTTAAATTATAAATAATTCGGCAAACAGCTAACTGTACTTTTATTTTTATTTCGAAAACAGTAAGTCAGAACAAAAAAGTCCAAGGGGTACTTTTTAGGCATAATTAAACTGGCTTTTGTCTAGCTTTTAATGTTTTTGTTTCTTCAAATACAGTCTTAATTCTGAGAACTATGTCCACTAAAATCTGTTTCTGGCAACTCTCAAAAATATTCTTTGTGTTCTTGAGCATTCTTCCTACTTTTGTAATATAATTTTATGACGCGTCGCCGGTCTTCTACTGAATATTTCATAGGTAGACGAAAACCGAATAAAAAATATATCATTTATGTCAAAATATATAAAGGGAATCGGATAATCACATAAAAAATATGGAATTCATTAAAAAACATCAAAATGACCTTGCCAGTTTTATTTGATGTTCAATAATTGTTTTTCACTCATCATTTTTGGATTAAGCGGAAAAAAATATATAGGTTGGCTATTTCAAGGTAAAGTCAAAAAAGCGACTTGCCTTGTCTTCGTAAGATAACTCTGTACACTTTATTATTGGCAAATAAATACTATTATTAATAATTTTTTTGGCTTTAGGTACCCATATACCTACCATTATAAAAAAAACAAATATTTCATTTGTAGAGACTTGGTAATGCAATAAGCTAAAAATAAATTAAAATTATTTAATTCAAAACATCTAATTTATCTTCAGATTAAAAATGATTAACTTGTCTTATTCCACATTAATTTAACTTTTTTGACTTAAATTCAAAACATGGTTGAAACTCAAATAAAATTATAACCCAGCAAATTAAATTTCTTTTGTGCCCTTGTTTCTGGGTCAGTAACATTACATTTCTCTAAGGCGTAATTAAGGATTTATGAATTCCTGTTAAAATAAGATGTTTTCTTTTTGATTTAATTGAATGAGCTGAACGGTGAAACAATTTAAGCAAATGTTAACAAATATGTTTTCTGTTTTCGACATATTTTATTTAAATTAACATAAATTATGAAGTTTTTTAATAATGAAACTTATTTAGTGTCAACTGGTAAAAACAAGAAGGCATTAACAGAGATTTTTTTTCGATACTTTACCACTTTTGTTTTACTTTTTCTAGCTAATTTCTATAAAAACTGACCAAACTTAAGGAATAATAGGGCAATAAATGTCACCTAATTTTAACATACTGACGGATAGTTTATTGAACCTTTAAAAATATTATAAATGCCTAGAAACATCTAGATAAATATTAACATAGTTCAAGTAAAAGAGCCGCCAATTTTTAATGTTCTATATTAATAAATGTATTATATTAATAAAAATAATGCTGACATGCATGTTTAACAACATGCATATCTTAAGGTATTTGTGGTAACCTAATACTTGTGACATAAAAAACTACCAGTTGCAAGCGTTAATGACTATTAAACAAACAAGGGTATAAAAAAGGGCGATAAACCATCGGAGACATTTAACGCGCGAGTCTAGCAACCGCGTTAAAGGTTAAAATTATTCTTCTTCTTCTTTCCTGGCATTACAGCTCTGGGTGAGTCTTAGCCGCATCCACTATTGCTCTCCATCTCCTACGATCTTGTGCTTCCACTTGCCACTGCTGGACTCCCATCTTAGATAATCTGCTGCGACAGCATCCTTCCATCTTTTTCTGGGTCTACCTATTGATCTTCTGCCATCTGGTTTCTCAAGAAATACCGTTGGTATCAATCACGGACGTAGCTATAGCTTTGACAAGGAGGGGGTCCTCAAAGTAAAAAGACAGAGCTCTAACGCCAATTAAATCTAGCATTTACAAATTAAACATTGCCTGCGACTATAACACGCAAGTATAGTCGCGGGTATTCTATAATTTATAACTTAGGTTACTCTAAGTAGGTGCCTTTAAATAAATATGTAATGTATGTATTGCAATATTTATTCAAAAGTAACAAAGTTGAAACTTTAAAGTAATAAATTTAGTCTTTTACGTTTTTTTGCGAACTAATTAATAATTTCTTCGGATTCAAGTTGCACCGCCAGATCTCGGTGTACGCTCATTAAAGCCAGACCAGTAAGTCTTACATCGCCCATTTTATTTCTTAGGTAAGTTTTTAACCTCTTTAAGGTAGAGAAAGATCTTTCCGGGGTTGCAGTAAACACTGGGAGTGTGGCTAAAATAATAAGAAGCTTTTTTATTAAAGGGAATACTGATCATCGCAGTTATCGATAGCGTCGATCACAGTTGCAGATTTCTGTGCTACAGATTTCCAGTGATTGTGCCATATCTCATATTGATTCAGAAATATTGTGCCTTCATTTTTCCCACCCAGAAATGTTTGTGCAATCTTTTCAAGATTTTTTTATCCTGGAGTCATTACTGATGTTTTCAGGTAGCAGCATTTGCATTCCTTCAATCGTCGATTCATGTGGTTTAAAACCCCCGTCGAGTTCTGTAATAGCATGATCAATAAAAGGGTAAAACACATTTCGTCGGTAGTATATTTCGGCAGTTCCTGCTGCAATATTATTGCGCAGGGTTTGCCCTCCAGTTATTTTTGGCACAACTATATCGCTTAAACTCATCCGCTGTGCTTGTTCAAAAAGGATTGCGAACTGACTTTTGTTCCGAACATTTAGTAAAGCCGTTTTTACAGTTTTTGTATATTCGCAAATGTTGGTCAAATCGACTTTAACTTTCTGCATTGCTTTGTTAAGATTTGCTGTATATGAAAAAACTTTTCTCAGTATAACATAGCGGTTTAAAGATGGTATGCTTGAGTAGCGACGTCGCTAATAGCAGCATCTTGAAGTGCCCCAAGTGTTTCGCGTGTAACGGGAACCATTTCTGCAAATCTTTCGAAAGCCACGTGTTCCTCGGTCCATCGTGTCTCCCAAAGAGAGATACGCGTTGAATGAGATGAATTAATTTCATCCTTAATTTTCTTCAAAAGCCCGTCGCGAAGCGGTGATAGGCGAATAAAGTTTCGGCGCTTCGGTGTCGCGGTGTCCATTCCCCCGCTCCCCGCACTGCAGTGGACTAAGCAACTCTCGTTTTCTACAATCGGCGCGGTGCATGTAATTTTTTTCTGTTGGACAAGTGAAATGGATATGAATAGGGGGGTCCGGACCCCCAGAACCCCCCTTATATACGTCCGTGGTATCAATCTTGGTCTTCTGATCTTACTACATGACCTGCCCATCTTATTCGGTTAGCTTTTATGTGCCTGACTATGTTTTCACTGCCATACATTGCCGCCAATTTAGCATTGTGGCGTCTTTTTCACACTTTTGTTATTTGATCTGTATTGGGTCAAAATGTCATTCTGAGAACTTTTCTTTCAAACACAAGAAGCTTTTTTATTTCCCGTTGATTGAGGGTCCAGATTTCGCTGCCATAAGTAACTACCGTGGAATAATTGACCTGTACAAAGTTAGTTTGGTTTGTCTCTTAACAGTTTAGATTTCAATAATGTTGTAAGAGAGTATAATGCTCTATTTCCCGCCATTATTCGTGCTGGGACATCTTTTTCCACTAGATTGTCATCTGCGATTACCGCTTCTAGGTACTTAAACTCCTTAACCACTTCGAAGTTGAACTCATCAAGGGTTATATTCTGCCTGATTCGGGGCCTTGGATTCTTTGTAACTACCATGTATTTTGTTTTTTCTTCGTTTACTCGTAGGGTCAGATTACCTGCTTCTTTCTCCAGCTGTGAAAAAACCTCTCGCATGTCTCTTGTTGAATGAGCCACTGTGTCTATGTCATCAGTAAAGGCCAACAGCAGTTTTAAACCTTGATGAGCAAAACCTTCTGTTAGCTCCGACGCTATTTCGCTAACTGCATATTTCAAGCCAAAATTAAATAACAACGGTGATAGATGATCTCCTTGTCTGAGTCCTGAGGTTACACTGAATGACGTTGATATTCTATTTCCTACCCTTACCTGTGTATAAGAGTTTGTTATGCACATTTGGTATGCCCATCTCTAACATTGCCAGCCTGCTTCTTTTTATGGAGTCATATGCTTGCTGAAAATCCACGGTGATTTGAGATTTGGTGAACATCCCGGTTAAACTCCCGGTTCTTTTCTAATATTAGGACCAAAGATATTTGATCTATCGTTGACCTTCCAGCACGAAATCCGAGATCATTTCTTTTATCAGAATTATTACCCGAGTTAGTTATACTATTTTTCGGTGATTGTTTTGTTACTGAATTGTGAAAATCATAATTTTTCTTTTTTTTTTTTCTGATGTATTTTAATTTTAGGCAACCAACATGACAGGTGCTTTAATAACTGTTATTTGGGTGGCAAGGTTATAAATAGACTCAATGTTTTGATTTATGTGTTTTAAATTGCCTATACTATAATCGTTTATTAACAAAAATTATGCATTATTAAGTGTTATTAATAAGCTTTGTTTACGTTAATAATCCCTATAAATAAACCATCCCCGAAAAATATATTTTGGCTTATTGTTAGTCTCCAATTAACGTAAAAAAAACTTAATGTGAAACTCCGGGCACAAAAAAAGAACACGAGTCTTACAAATACAATTCAATTTTAAATATATTTATTATACAAAAATAAATTCTCATTTAAAAATTATATACATTGCCATTTTTATTCTTTCTCTTGTAAGCTCCTTTTTTTAAATATATGTTGTTTACCCGTGCTTAAGTGTTTTAAGTAAGTATTATCGTATGTTTTAAAAAAAATTCTATTTAATTTTGGTGTTTTATTTAAAATATCCTTATATTTGGGTTAATTTCTGCAACGACAAATTAAATATTAAATAATGGCTTTGACACCAAAGCTTTTTTGCAATATTTATAAGTTACTAAAGCAGTCCAGGCAAAACTGTTTGGTAAAAGTATCTCCGCTTCATAATCTCGTTATAATCGACTCACCCTTTCCCGGATTACGAACATACTTAATTTACGGAACACGGCTGGTTTATTTTCTGATTAAAGACATAGGGATCAGTTTAAAAAAAGACTTATAAAGGCTGTGGTTTACTGGCCGCAAAAGGGTTAAAAACAAAGTTATAATACTGTTTTGTATACTTAATATTAGTGAATAGAATCCTAAAATTCTGAATATAATTGTAGAAATAAGAAACCGGGATAATTTTAATACGTAACAACACCTAACAGTTGTTTATAATTCATTTTTTATCGCGTTTTAACAATTTTATCCTTCGCAAGCGTATATAAATTACTTTTGGCACGTTTTAAAAAAGATGATAGAACGTCACCAAGTTGGTTTTAAATAAAACATCTAGTATATTGTTTTGTTTTTTAATTAATGATACTTATTATTGTAGGTTGTAGATTGGAAATGATTTTAAAAGCTTTAAATGTTTTGCTCTAGAACTAGGAAAAGTAATGTAACTCACTAAGAGAGCATGCCTCTGAAAAAAGTTTTACGGTTAATTTATAAATTCCTGCGAAGTAGGGTAGTTTCCAATTATATATATATATATATATATATATATATATATATATATATATATATATATATATATATATATATATATATATATATATATATATATATATACAGTGTGTCTACTTAAATTGGCAACATAATTTAATTTTACAAAAAAAAGTTAATTTTTATAAAAAGTTCTGCATGCTCTAAAAAGTACAATACAATCATTAAATTTTTTTAATCCTATACAAGGTAAGTCAAAAAATACGAATTTTAGTCAGTAGTGGCGTAAATTAGCTTTATATTTTTTATAATAGCAATATCAAAAATTGTTATTATAAAAAGTGGTTCGAAATTAAAAATCGTGTCTAAATATGCGGTTGCATTAATTTATTATATATTTTTTTTATTTCTGAAAACATCTCTACTCGAATAACGAAAATTTAACTGTAATTATTGTACATGTAATCTAGGATGCTCCGACAAGAAATGTCAGAAAGTAATTGTTTTACCTATATTCTAGGATGCTTTATCAAGAAATACTTGACAGTGGCATTTAAAACATCAGTTGTATTAAGCGAAATTTGATAAAAATTCAGTAGAAATGCCAGCAAAATTTGTATTCTTTTTTTTTCATTTAGAAGGATGTAATTGCAGATTAAGACATAATTTTTAATTCCAAACAACTTTTTATAATAACAATTTTTCAATACTTTAAAATATAAAGGTTCTTTACTTATAAGCAAAATTCACATTTTTTGACGTACCTAGTATAGTATAAAATTTTAAAAAAATGATACCTGTTGATTGCATTTTAGGTTTTAGAACATGCAGAACTTTTTATAAAGAATAACTTTTTTTCGTAAAATTAATAATAAAAAAGTTTCCCATATGTTGCTAACTTAAGTAGACACACTGTATATAATATATACAGGGTGTAAAAAGTATGATGCTCACGATTTTAATGAGCGATAGTGTAGCTCAAAACAAGCCAAAAAAGCCAGAAACACATGGGTCAAAAGTTAATTATAAATACAGCTTTTTAAAATTTAAAAAATTTGGCAACATAATTAAAAATTTTTTCAAGAGATGTTTATTTACATCAAGGCTGCTGGTGCATTAGAGCTGCAAAACCCCAAAAAAAAACTTTTGCAATTTATTTTAATATTTACTTTTAAAATAAATTTTAGTTAAAAATAATAGATTATTGTTTGGTCCTTGTTCTAATTTTTTTGAACGGTATGCAGCACCGCAGCTTTTATGTACCAGCCTCCCCTGCGTAAAAATTAGGTTTTTTTCTACTAAACTTTGGGGTTTTTATTTGTAGTTTAAGAATAAATGTGCTTACCACAAAATAAAGCTAAATATCTATTTGAAGAAAACAAATTATTATGTTTTAAACCAACACCACTTTTTTATTTTGCTTAAAGAATGGAGAGTCTTTAAATTAAAAAAAAAAAAGAAAAACAGCTACATTTTAGTTTAAATAAGTTACTCAAAATATCGTTCTCTAGTTTCTACACAAGCCTTACTTTAACGAACCCAGTTTTCACGTACTTTTAACACTTTTCCTTACTGCCTAATTAATTCAGCACTATTAAAAACGACTGACTTGACGGACTCCCGCTACATGTGGCGCAGTTGCCAATTGTTTTTTAAATTTTTAATGGGGGAAACATTATTATTGTTATTATTATTTTTATTTTTAGACTTAAACATTTAAAACTTGGTTTATTTTATTAGCAAATAAATCTACCAGTGAGCGATTAAGACGAAAGTTGCCAATTGTTAAGCTTTTTAGAAATAATTGCTACCAAAATTTGTTACTTTGATATCGTTTAGACAAAAATCTGTCAAGTTTTGACACATATGTCAAACTTTTTGATATATTTTAAGCTCCCCCATCGCCCATGAAAATCTAACGCATTACGTCAAAACACGCTACAGTAGTGTATTTCTGCCTTAATTAAGGCTTTTGACCAGGTCTTGCATGATGAGCTTTCTTAACAAACTTTGTACCTATGATTTTTTATCTATTATTTCTTGGCTCTTCAGTTGCTATTTTAATCGACGTATATCTGTTATTGTAAATTGTCACCCTTTTAACTTTTATAGAATTAATTATGGTGTAACTTAAAGTTTATACTGAGACCAACTTTATATATTTTTTTTATCAACAATCTATCTTATTTTTTTCTTTAATGATTCCACTTATAGTTTTACTGACTACAGGTATCTATTTATATTTATGAGCAGCTTTGTATATATCTCAAGTCTCTGATTTAAATGCTGTTTTTATATCTGAGAAATAATAACTCGTATTAATTTCATTCAAAGAAGTCTAGTACTTTAATGTGACAAGAAAGCGTCTTCGTCTTAAGCAACTACAAGCCGTAGGAACCTGCTCCTTGCAGTTTCTGCAGTAACGGAACTTAATCTTTAAGCTCCATGCTAATATGGTGCCTCCCACCTAACTAAGAACATCTACAATATGGTAATATTTTGCTTTAAGCATTTGTGGACTATCTTAGAATAAAAAAGGAACACTAATCCAGCGGATATCAGACAAATTTCAAAACAAAAAAATCATGATATTTAAGTTAATATTCAGGTCCTTTTACTAGAATTGCCTTACAAGATACCAAAAATTTATTTTTCAAAATTATCGTTAATTTAACCATAAAAATATTAGTTTATAATTAAGTTTAACATTTAAATTTCAAAGGTTTAAAGTAGTTAATTTTTAAATTTATTATGACTTTTCTTTGAGTGCTATCCCATTATAAAGGTAAAGATGTGATTTACCGTAACTGAGACGTTTTATTTTTAAATTGCTAAATTTAATTTTATCAGATTCTGAGAGACAAAAAAGTTTAACATTTTTTTTCAAGATTTTAAAAAATTAAAAAAAAACCATTCTGTATCTAAAAATGTCATATATTAGTTTTTTCAAGATATTTAAAAATCGAAACTGCCAAAATCACTTATACTTTACGAAATTAAGTTACAAAAAATACTGTACATACTATTATTAACCGCATTTCCATCTTTTATGGTTTTTCTAAAGGAAGAGTTAGGTAAAAGCTTATTGTAAGTAACTAAAATTATTTTTTGTGCTAGTCTTTAAAGAAATTGATTTTTATTTTTTATAAGGAATTATACATCGTTGATTGATCTATATTTTTCTTAAATGAATTCAGAAACATCAATCATGCTTTATGTCACCATAGAAAACAACAAAATGGCTCACTATAAATGGTAATTTGTTTCTAATGATTATTGCCTATCGGCTTTTCAATTTAATCATGTTTTATGAAATGATTAAACATAAAACCATTTGAGCCCAAGAATGATAGATTAATGGTTTTTAATTATATTTGAAAAAAGTGGTAATTAAGACCCATTAAAATAGATTTTTCATACAAAAAATTGTTTGGTAAAATTACGCTATATATCTTTCTAAAATTAACTGGTAAAATGTAGTAAGTAAAAGACCGTTTAAAATATAAAAATACAAAATACAGTAAATCGTCACGATAAGTAGAAAACCAATTTAAAGTGAATTACATCATGACACGGTAAACGTCATTTTGTTTTATGTGTATTTCAATAGTCTCTTTAGTGTTTATTTGTTTTTATTAAGTACTTTGTAGTTCCCAGCGATCAACTGCTCAGTTTTAGGTTACCAAAACCAAAATTATATGTCATGGTATTGCAGAAACACATCTAGCAAGATGAATGCTATTTTTCTCTCGCCAAAAGTACGCTAATATTTCCTTCTAAATCTTAATAAAATAATAATTCATTTTTTAATCAGTAAATTCCTCTTTACCAATCTAAAAATAGCGAAACAAAGGAAATCGCATGTCGGTCTGCAACGCCAACGCATCGACATGCTTTTGTGGACTTGTGATGACGCAGCGCATCGGCTCATCCAAAAAGAGCTTGGGCCCTTGGGTGGACGCTGTCGACACGAGAAAGGGTCAGGAAGTCGCGGAGAGGGGTAGGAGCGTCAAGAGAGCCCGAACCACGCGCGTCAGTATTTTAAAAGTAGTACAGCTATTTGTGCGGTTCGGGTAGGACCCGTAGTTGAAAAGTTTCTATTTCTTAGGACTAGTACAGTCATTTGAGCGGTTGAAATAGGACCCGTGGCTGAAAGGTCTTTTTCTATTGTTTACGACAACGTAAAAATTTTCTAGCATTCAGGGCAACGGCCAAAATGTTCTATTAAGTAGTTTATCGAAAAATGGTAATTGTTTTCCATAGTTTGTACAAAAGTGTACATTTCTCTTAGCTAGTAGAGCTACCTTAAATGTTTTTCGGTGTTAATTTTGGATTGACACATTCTACGCAAAATTTAAAGGCAAGGTGTAATTTAAATGATTGTAAAGAACTAAAGCAGGACAGGCATTAGCTGGAAGTGGTGATTAAAAAAAGCTGATAGTGAATGGTATTTTAGGAGATTAGCTGGATAAAGAAGGTAATATCTAAACTTGTTGATAAGATAATTGGTCAATAATTTGTACCAAGTGTCACAGAAGTGGCAAGTGATACCGGGTGTCCCAAAAACTATAAATAATTTTTAAATATAACTTTAAACTTTCTAACTTTTATAGTGATAAAAAAACAATTTCTAATTGTGTCGTAACGCAGATAGATTTACGCCCCATAGACTTAAAAAGGCGTTTCGGGTTTCTAGTGAAATTTAAATAAATTTCTTTGCTAAATTTAATTGAATTTTTCTTCGACTTTTTGTGTAAATTTTGTGAACATCCGATATTGTCGGTACGTTATAAATTATATTAAAAAATTCCGAATTCTGGACAAGTTAATTAAGGCTATCAGTGCCTAATAAAAAGGGTAATTTCAAACCTTTTCCCTGCTTTTGTATTTTAAAGGTAAACTAAATTCAAAAAAATTGTCAAAGGATTTTTTTTTCCTTTTTGGAAACTGTATAGTTATAAACACAGAATTAAGTTTCTGATACGCCTCATTGACGTATCACACGATGTTTTGTGGTAAAAACATATTTTATTGTAAATAAAAACTTGTATATAGTTCTTGTGTATACTTATATTCTATTCTTAGTGTCTCATTCAGCAATAATCATTCTAAAGGGCGTCCAAACCTTCTCCTTCTTCTTCCCTGGGAGCCGTCTTGATTAACTACCGGAGGCAGCGCAGCCTCATGGGCTTTTTGTGCCTAATCTCCCATTGTCTTTTATATCAACCCTCCCATTAGTCTTGTTCCTTCAACAAGTCTGTATAATTCCGAAACTGGTTGGTTGATATATTCCTGTGGGCTCATTTCCGGTTGCCCAAATAATGCCTGTCTTTTGAGATTCAATGCTTTACATTCAAACAGATATGGTAGACTGTTTCTTCCCTCTCGTCGCACATTCTGCAACTTGGGTCCCCATTTAATAAGCCTATCTTGTGTAGGTGTCCTCTTAGGTTATCATGCCCTGTTAGCAACCCTACTGTTATGCGAAGTCTTTTCCTACTTTGTCTGAGTAGTTCTTCCTTCATTCTTTTGGATGGGCCTCTTATGAAGCTTTTTCCATGTCTTATTCCACTGAGGTTTCCCCAGTATGCTTCGTGTTTGTTTCGGATCCATTCCCTGGTTTGCCCTCGTGTTGTGCAGATCCATTTGTTTTTATAAGCCCTTCTGTTATTTTCTTTTGCACAGTGCAGTAAAGCATATATTTCCGTTTGAGATACAGAACTGTGTGTTCCTAGTGGAATGGAAAATTGTGAATTCCTCATTTCACTGTACACGCCCGCTCCAGTTCCCTGCTCGGTTTTGGAACCATCCGTATACCAGATGATGTCTCCAACCGAGCCGGGAAAATCGGGTTGCTGCCACTCACTTCGATCTTATATTTTTACCTCGAAGTTTTTGTTGAATGAGTATTGGGGAATCATCTGGTCTGTTTTCTCGTCCAGGATGTTGCCGCCAACCTGACTTTTTATGTTGTTGTGTCCCAAACTAGCGTAGACACCAGTTGGTTTCTGTTGCAGTCGGAAGTAGCTCATTCTTGCCTCTTCCATCACTATAAGGTAAAGTGGTGGAAGGTCTAAGAGACACTCCATGGCTGCTGTTGGGGTTGTTTTAATTGCTCCTGTTATAGCTAAGCAAGCAAGTCTCTGTACCTTGGCCAATTCTGTAACAGCAGTTCTTTGTCGCACTTTTGTCCACCATACCAGTGATGCGTATGTTATCATAGGCCTTACCACCATGGTGTATAACCAATAGACCATGTTTGGTTTAGGGCTCCATGTTTTCCCATGAGCGCGTTTAATTAACATAAGAGTCATATCCGCTTTCTTTCTTATTTTCTAAAGATGGTGGTTCCAGGTAAGTTTAGAGCCTAGGATGACACCCAAATATTTTACCTCTCCCACAGTCTTCATTGTTTTACCTCGTAGGATCAGGGGTCCTAAGCCCTCTAGATTTTTTTTTTTTTGGTGAAGGCAACTACGGCTGATTTAGAAGGGTTTATGTTTAGTCCCTCCTTTCTCGTCCATCTGGTAACTGCGTTTAGGGTCTGTTGCATTTTATCCCTAACAGTATTGTTAAATTTTCCTTGGGCAATAATGACGAGATCGTCTGCATATCCCAATGTTTGGTGCCCTTCAAGTTGAAGGACATTTAGTAGGTCGTCCATGACAAGGTTCCATAGCAGTGGGGACAGAACTCCCCTTGCGGACATCCTCGCTCAACCCTAGCTACAAGAGTTTCTTCAAGAATTGAAGTATATACTGATCTGCTCTTAAGCATGCAGTCTATCCACCTGCAGCTTGTTGCGTCGATCCCTCTGCGCCTCGACGCGTTTTAGATAGATGTTAGGGACATATTGTCAAACACTCCTTCTATATCCAGGAAGGCACACATTAGTACCTCCTTGTATTTGAGAGCATATTCGACTTTTCTACAAGCTCATGTAATGCTGTTTCTGTGGACTTACCTGCTGTGTATGCATGTATTTATGTTCTTACCTTAGTTTGCACCTATTGGTTTTCAGTTCATATTTAGCCGATAGCAGACTTTGTCGGCAACTACTTATGGTACGGAGGCGTACCGATTAACATTTTCCCGCTTCACGAAACAAGTGTTTATCAAAGCAAATAGTTCTAAATTGCCAAAAGTTAATTGTTGATGCCAGAAGGTTTTTTTACATCGAAAAAAGACTTTATTTTAGCAGAATTAAAAAATTTTAAAAATTTCATGTAAGTGCATTTATTATTATCATTTTAAACTAATTTTTGTTTCATCAATTTCATAAATAAACCACTTGGAAATTCTTAAAATTTAATATTAAAAAAATTATTAAAATTTTTATTTATAAAATTACAGAAAAAAATTAGTGGTATATTAGTTCTGTCATGGGAATAAAAAAAATGAACATTATACACAAAAGCTTTTCAATTTTTAAAAAATTAAGCATAAATTTTTAAGTAACCCTTTGGCGATACTTTTATTTACATATTATATTTGATAAAAAATAGTTTTCATCCGATTGGCAGATGGGTGAAGGTCGCCTCTAATTTGGATCCCGTACTATTATGTTATTAAAATCTGTTAAGTTTTACACCTAAAACAAGACGAACCATCACACCGTTTTATAATTTGTTAAATAATATGAAATAACGTAAAAACTTATATTACAGATGTCTTCACAGAAATAAGTTGTAAAAATTAAACACTTACGAGTACTGTTTACTGTTTAGAATGACGTGAGCTCATGAGCGACGCCATGACACAGATAAGCGTTTTGAAGGGAATTTAAAATTAAAATCATATTGTTTTCCTACCAAATCATTATTTTTTGCAAATATAACATATTTCTTTAAAAAGTAGACACTGCCGAATTGCCAATCATAATGGTCCGAGAGCTGGTGAACAATTTTGAGTAGGTCCTTGAAGCACTTTGAAAATTTGTGTAATTGCCCTTGAAAGATCCCCAAACATAAAAGTGAAGGTCATGCTGAAGGGTATCGACCCCCTATCAATCCTTGAATTTTTAATTCAAGGATTGGTTAGAGAAAAGCAAAATAGATCCAGGTACCCCCTTGACCTTAAAAAGATTTAAGGTTAGGATTTCGAATCTAGAAAACTATAGGATAGAAAAACTTTTAAAAGCAAAGTTGTGGCTTTTAGCATTTTAAGCAAATAAGGACTCTATACGTTTTTTGTTAACTTTGATAGTTTTCGAGATAAAAAGAAACAAAATTTTTACTTTTTAATTATTAATTAAAAATAGCATGTCCAGGATTTTTTTAGCAAACCCATGTTTTATACATTTTTTGATATACTAAATTTATTTAAAAAACCCTTTTATTCTATGATCAACCCGCTGCAGGTCGATTTAGGTTCGGATCTTGGACTATTTATTTCTAAAATCCAAGAAAATAAAGTCGTCTGTCTAAACTAAAAAAAAACCTTTACCCTATGATTACTATAAGTTATTTAAGATGTTTAATTAATCAGTTTTAAAGTGACATTTTTGTTTAATATGTACGTGTTTCTCAGTTCGTCCTTTTTTAACCTAAAAAAATATGTAATGGTTTTTACAGTCAATTAAAATATAGATTTTCTATTAGTCAATATTTACATCTTATTCACCATGGATATTGTTTTTAATATGTTTTTATTATTTTTTTTTAATTAACCAAGAAAATCTTTTTTCTCCGCTTAAAGCTTATATTTCTTTTACATTTTAAAATTTTTTAAAAGTGTTTTGTCGAAAAACAAAAACTTTTTTTTAATAAAAAATAACAATGTTTATACTTTTGTGTTGGATTACGTTACAGAACCGTTTAAAACAACTGAAAGTAAATACAAAGTAAACATCTTTTTTTAAACAACAAAATCTAATTGCTTTTTAATTTTTTAAACTTTTTAATTTTATAAAGTTACTAAACTTTATCGTCTGTTTTTTATCATTAACCCATTAAGTAAAACAACCTAATTTACATACTACGGCTTAAATAAAATAGCTTACTCCAAAGTTGCTAGTATGTTATTTAAAAGTTTGTTTGAATAATCCATCATTTTAATTGGATTAGATATATAGATATTTACGAAACAAGCTTGGTAAAACCTTTTTAAAAACGTTATATATTAGTAACCAAAGGGTATTACACAGGTACTAAAATAAAAGTACTTTAATTTTAAATAAAACGGGCAGATAAATCTTATAATTTCATATTTTAAGTATTAGGCTAAATCATGGTACTTTCATTAACGGATAATTTTTTTTTCGGAAAATAAAGTTATCCGTTAATAAAAGTACCAGGCCTAAGAATGATAAGATTAAGACAAAACAATAATAAAATGTTTTAATAATAAATTATTTGCTGTGGCAGCTTGAGTATAAAAAATATAATCTCCAGATATAGCAATTGTCAAAAATGGTAAATATAATCAAAGACCCTGTACACCTGGAATGCCTGTATACCTGTTTTAATTTCTTGGTTTAGCCAAAGATTAAAGTGGCGCCCTTAAGGAAAATGTTTACCCAAATAATTTAACAATTTTAAAACAAAATACAACCTTTACGCAATAAAAATATTTTAATGTAATTAAAAGCTCTTCCATGACCCCGCGTTTAGCTCAGCCAAAGGCCTTTGGGTAAAAATTAAATTTAAAACTCTAAATTACCGCATGTTACATACTACCTTAAAATTTTGACGACGTCCCTTCTGTTTTATTTAAAGCTTTTGCTACATGTCGCCTAAACTTAATTATGGTTTTGAATATAAATAACGTTTTCTTTTATCCTGACGAATGAGCTGAGCTTGGGCATTATTAATTAGGTTGTAAAATATTTTTAAAAGCAAGTTGTCTGTATATAAAGCAACTTTTTTGCATATTATTTAAAAAGTTATATTTTACAGCAATAATATTTATAAAAGTGTGTTGTAAGTTAATAACAAAATTAGTTCAATCCCTAAAAAAATACTGTTTTTAACAAAATTTTTATTATCGTTTTTTCTTTTTTTATAAACTTTTTGTTAATGACCAATTATCGTTGGAC
>JAHBCN010009519.1:0-34840 GCA_019359885.1 Listronotus oregonensis
TTACCTGGCTTTTGGGTTTCCAACGCATTCTTCTAATTTAAAAAAAGAAATCCGCAGTAAACGAGGAATATTATGCATTCAAAAAACCAGTCTTTTTGTGTTTGGTCTTGGTCTTGCGGCCAAGACCGGACCAAGCCAAAGACCCTTTTCTTTGCAAGAAAAAAACCAAGCCGGGGGATGCAAGACCAAGACCAAGACCGAGGAGTGCAAGACTCGCAAGCCCAAGACCATAAGACTTTTCCCTTCTGGTTTTTTTTTAATTTATAATTTTTTTTTTTATTTTAAAATTTTAAAGTATTTAAAAGTTAAAAAAAAATGTTTGAACTCCAAAAAAAAGGCGTTTTAATTTAAAAGTTTTTTTAATTAAATAATAATTAAAAAATCCTTTGTTTTTATATACACTTTTCTAACAAGATAACGAGTAAACGAACATGTTTAAAAATAAAAAGATTGTGATCAATGGTCCATTAATATTCCAAACGGTTCTCGACAAAAAAAAAATAGGAGTACAAAAGTTATAGAAGTTGATAATTATTTTAATTTTTTTAAATTTTTTTTTTGGGATCCAGTGATGCTATTAAGGGTGGTTAAAAAATTTCCCAAAAAAAAAAAAAATTTTTTTGTTCCCCCTGCAAGAAGTGGCACCTTTGATTGTTTTAAAACTAAATATAAATGAAAAAGGATAGTTTAAAAAAAAAATATTATTTTTATGTCATATAGAAATAGTTTTTATAAAAATTTTAAATATGATTCCGGTTTGACAAAACTGATATTGAAAATATCATATATCATATATAATCTACGTTGATATTGTTCCTATATGACAGTTCAAAATTTCCAGCATAAAATCCCGGGGTGGTGTTTTTTTTTTTGGTTTTTTGCATATTTTTTTTATTTTAGGTTAATACAGGGGATTTTCTTGAGTGTCATTTTTTTTTGGAAAATTTTAAAAAAAAAAAAAATTTCACATTTTACCCTTTTTTTTTCTAAATTTTTGAGTTCATTTTTTCACCATCATGAACGGTTTTGGAATATCGAGCTTTGAAACTATTGAGCCACCTTTATATGCAGATTATTTATAAAGTATTGTTTTTTGAAAAACTTTTGGTAAAAAATAAATTAAAAATTTTAAAATTTTTTTTTTTAAATAAAAAAGTTTAATAAAAAATTTTTAAAAAATTTTGAAATTAAAATTTTTTTTTTTCACACAGTACACAGATTTGTTTTAATTTTTATCTTTTTAAAAAATTTTAATAATTTTATCACAAAAAAAGTTTCATTAACTAAATGTATAAAAAAGGTTGTTCTTAATTTACTAAAATAAAGCCATAAAAAAAAAACCCCCACTTTAAAATATTTTTAAACAAAAAATTTCAAATGTAAGCTTAAAATGGATATTTTAATTTTTTAATGCAATAAATAAGTCACCATCTTTATTTTTAAAAAAAAAAGTTTTACTCAAGATTCTTACTTTAAATTATTCTACCAAAAAAAAAAAGACCAGCAAGACTCTTGCAGCAAGACCAAGACCAAGACCAAGACCGGGTGGTGTAAGACCAAGACCAAGAATAAGACCTTCCTTTGGCTTGCAAGACCAAGACCAAGACCAGGCTTGCAAGACCAAGACCAAGACTAGCCCGGTCTTGGTCTTGGTCTTGCTTTGCTCATCACTAGCAGTTCTTCTTAACCGCTTAAGAGATGCAAATGAAGGAGAAAAGACAGGGAAAATTGGCAGTGTTCGTCTTCTCCAGGGCAATGCTTCCGTTCACACAGCAGCAGTTGCCAAAGCTGCTGTACGCGATTGAGGGTTTCGAGAAATCGCTCATCTGCCCTATAGTCCCGACTTGGCTCCCAGTCACTATTATTTATTTCCAAAACTCAAACCTGATTTGCGAGGGAGAAAGTTTAACACCGATGAAGAAATTAAGGCCGCTGTAAATACTCATTTTTCTACCAAGAATGAACTATATTTTTTAAAAAGAACAGAGCTGTTACCAAAAAGATGTAATTAGTGAATAGATGTACAAGGAGATTATATTGAAAGATAACATGCTTAGTTTTTTCTTTCGCCGTTCCTTCCACTACAGGCCGGAAAGTTTTGGACCTTACCTCGTATGTGTTAAGACACCTCGAAAAAAAAAGATTGCCGTTTTTTTTGGAAAAAATTGTCATGTTGCACCGGTGCCTTTAAAGGGTTGTAAAACGGTCAATTCTAAACGATACACAGGCATTTATTTGCCTAAAGTCTTCGGTGAAATATCGAAAACAAACAAGGGCCAACAAATGATTATTTATTAAGATAATGCCAATTGTTACACATCTTGTCTAACATCCGACTATTTAAGCATTCAAAAATTAAATTATTTACTTATCCGTTGTACAGTCCAGATTTGGTTTCAAATGATTATTTTGTTCTGGAACTTTAAGAGTGCATTTACGCTACACCTTAGGGGTCCGGCGAAAGGACGCGGAGAAGGTGGGCGGAGACTAACAAACACAATTTTTGTATAGCCGCATTAAAAATATTATATTTTATTTAGGTTCTTCTAAATTCGGTGTATCGATGCGATTGTTGTTTCCGATTGCAAGCCTACAGGAGATGTTTTTCGGTAACTGTTTTTCACTTAAATGACATAAATTATACATCATTTTAAAGGTAAGAAAATAATCTATGTCTCTTCTGTAACGGATTTTTGAAATATGAGTCGAGTTAAGAAAAAAGAGTATCTCAACATAACCGATTTTAGGGTGACTTGCACACAAGGAATTATTAAAAAATAAATCCAAATTTTAAAAACTATTACAGCAGAAGCCTAGATTTAAGTGTTGGCTTTCATATTAGTGGAGTAAAATTTGGAAGAAAAGTCGCTTAGTTATCGAGAAAAAAAAAACCGGCGTAGAACCAAACCAGACTTAGTGGGATTTTTTAATAAGGTAATCGTGTACACGAAATCACTTTTTACGACATTTTTTAGTGGTCGAGAGCTTCTTTATTTCGAAAAACCCAAAAAAAAAAACGGTTTTCAATAAAACACGTATTTTAACTCTCCACTGCTCTATCTTTAATTATTCATGCTATCAAGTTAATTTTTTTTAGATTAAAGTAGACACAATAGCGCTTTAAACAGCGTCCCACTTGAAGCTGATATTTTTGTTAAATTTTTTAAAATAGTACGAAACTCAAAATTGTTATTTTTTGTAGAGTAATTTTTGGCAATCGAGAAAAAGTTTATTATTGAAAATTTATACATACATGCTGCATACAAATTGTAGCTAATGTTCAAAAAAAGTTTTAAAAACAAAAATTTTTTAGATTCCTTTTATAGTATTGAGTCAGTGATATTTTTTTTAAAGGCCAAAGTAATATTTTGGGTTGTTAGCACGGCCGACTACAAAGATCTTACGGTCCGGTGGAAGTGTAGTAGGTAGTTAAAGTTGTATCAACAGGTTTAAACGCAAATCTAAGGGCTGCTTAAGTTGTTTAGAAAAGAAAAAATTTTTTAAAAATCCAAAACAGGTGGGTAGATTTTTAAACCCATACAAAAATATCAATCATTGTTATTAATTACCCACCTAATTAGTAGGTTTATTCAACTTTTTTTATTGGTTGCTGGTAAAGAAAACCACCCACGGGATTCGTTATTTTTTGATTATACATTCAAAACTTCATTATTTTTTAAACATTTTTAGCAACAAAAAATTGCGGATGCTTTGTGTCTTTTAATTAAATTTGAGAAATATAGTACATACATTAAATATAAACTAACGCTTCGTTAAAGGTATTTTTTAAACGGGAATATATAATTTTTTTTTCCATATAAAGAGATGATACGAAGCTATTCTTTGACATGTCTGAATGCTGCTTGAATAAGCAATGTTGCCAGACTTTTTGTAATAATTTGTTATTATTGAAGGTTGTTTTTTTATATAAAAAACTAACCAGAACTAACAAACAACAACTTTCAAACAATGATCTAGTTCTGGTTAGTTCCGGTTAAGTTTTTCTCGTTAAATTGTATTTTTTTTTTATTATAAATGCGCCGTTCTGGTCGGTCATGATTAGTGCTGGTTAAAGCGGCTTTTATTTTCCCTAATTATATTTGTAATTGGTTTGAAATTCAAATATTTTTGATTTAATGAAAATTATCCTTATGGTAACGGAAAAGTTTTTTATTATAAATTAATAATGTTTCCGTTTAGCAACACTGTAAACGTCTTGAAGCGATGCATGAATTTATTACATGTAAATCGTAAATAGTTAAAATAAAATGTCAAATAATGACCTTTTTTTAGAATTTTTATTGCGCTTTTCTTGGTGAAAACTACATCATCCGCATTTTTTGCCTTAAATAATAATATTTAAAAGAATATTTTACATTGCAAATTTAAAAATCGTCCAATTCCTGGGTGATTTTTTTTACAGACCAAAAATGTAATATGTAAGAGTTATTTAGGCGCTTCATTAGTAGCATTTACGTAAATTTAATCCATTTCTGCCTTAAAATCTTTAATAATGATATTGCAGGAACGAAATTTACACTCCTTACAACATTTTAGTTCTTCTTTCACACAAGTACATGTTGGAAATTCAATTTTGGGTTGACATAAAGCCATTGCACTGCGTATTATGGCAACAGCTCTTAATAAAGTTTAAATTTTGGACATTTCTTCAGGAAGTAAAAAATCTATCTGAACATCTCTACCAATACTCGCAGAAAAGGTAGATATTGTCGAACTATTTTCGGGTAGATACGGAAACCGTTTTCCTACTTTTGTGCGATTTTATGTTTCTTTCAGAGATGTAGTGGCTGTAACATAATTTATGATATTTCTCATCAAACGCAAATAAATCTTTATAGCTACGTAATTTAGATATCATATTAATGTCGTTTTTATTCCTGGCAGCTTTATTACTTTTTTGATAGGTAGGTTTTCTACTACCTAAAAAGATTCAGTACTATGTAAAAAAATAAATACCCTAAACAGGATTGATAAGGATAAAATTAAAATTCGTATTTTGTTTCAGTACAAAATATAAACTAATATAAAGGTACCAACTATACTATGAAGGTACCTAATAATATTTAAATTACTTGTTTAAACAGATTTGTTATATAACTTTTCTTCTTTTTATTTTTACTATTGCTGCAAAAAAACACATCTGTCTAACAATAAAACTATCCCAGTTTTTGAAGGACCGGCGCGGCGCCACTGTCTGATTGCAAATTATGATAATAGTTTTGAGGATCTGTGTAAGTTTTACGACAGTTTTTATGATATTTTATTTTAATTTCGCCATTTAAAATATCATTTTTTTTAACAGAATTTTTTTTTTGCTAGATTGTCCTGCCTTTTTTCAGCACTTAATAGTAATGATAACAACCCTTGTATTCTAGGTCAGCGTTTCTCAACCTTTTTTGGCTCGCGGACCAAAATTTAGTTATTATTGTTTTTTTTTAATAAGTAATTTTTTTTCGCGGATCGAAAATTGTCCGCGGACCAGTAAAATTTCTCCGCGGACCATTTGTGCCATGGTGGTCCGCCGGACCAGCGGTTGAGAATAGCTGTTCTAGGTCTTTGTAAAACAGAGTATCCATCATACACAATTTTAGAGGTGTAACAAACCGTATGTATTCGGTACTGAGTAACGGGTACGCCATCTAGTACCGAGTAACGAAACGTTACACACGAATGCATTTCGTTACTCGTATGCATTTCGTTACTCGCATTTTTCGTATTATACTGTTCACGCAAGACGCAAGTACAGTTGATGCGTGTTTTAACGTTTGCTGATCGTATGTTTTAATTCCAGGGCGCAATCTTTTGGTGAATTTAAAAACGTATTAAACGTTTATTAAAGGTATTTTGTGTGTAGACAAAGTTTAAAATTTGAACAGAAAAAAGGTATGAAAGTATTTTTTACAAATTAGAAATATGTATGTTTTTGTTTTTTATTACCGCGTATTTTCACGTTTTGTTTTGTTCTTATCTTAAACGCTCTAATGGCATTTAATTGTTTCTTGCTGTTAATTTTTAAATATTATTAATTGTTTATATCTCATATATTATTATTTACACTTATTTTTTTAATTTTACAGTTTAATTTTCTTGCTACAATGGATAAGAAAAGATTATATTTTTAAATATAAACCAGAAATTCCTGACATAAAATGTTTTTATTTAATTATGATTTTTTATTGATATGGCGCGACGAGCAAGTCGCAGATGTTAAATGTTAATGCTTGCCCATAACAATTGCGGCGATTTAGGTTCAATTTCATTTTACGAAAAAAGTTTTCTTTGTTTTTTTAGTTTTGTTTGAAATGTTTTTATTTTATTTTTACGTTTATTTTAATTCTAAGAACAAAAGATTTTTTGTTGTTTTTATTTTGTTTAAAACATGGTTTATTTCTTTTTTTGTGATTAATTTAATTCTAACCAAAACTATTTTAATTTTGACTTATTAATAGAATGTTGTGTAAATTTCATTGTAATAAATAACTTTCGACATCTATTTGTTTTTTAATATAACATAAGATCACGATTAAAATTTTCAAAATAGTAAATCCATTGCAAATTTGGTAGATTCCGTCAACAGTTTACTTGTAGTTATACACTTTACTTATTAAATCAAACTAATTTAAGAATAACTTAAACACAATTCTGGTTTAAGATATGAACAAGTGAAAAAATACACCTTACGCAGCTTGGTATGTAATGCATTAGGTATATATATTTTTGGCATTAGTATGTTTTCACACCGCGACGTCATACTGTACGCATACGCAATACGACTCGATTCGGTCCTCTAACATAACATAGCATGTTATGAGGTATCAGAAGTAACGAGTAACGTAACGATACGATAGTAACGAGTACTAATTGATATAGTAACGAATACATACGGGTACGCTCTTTTTCGTTACTTTTACACCTCTACACAATTTTCATACAAATAATTCGCTTCATTGTTTTAAAATTTTGAATACATACAGCACACTCTAAATTTCGACAACCACCGCTACTAATGTATTACTTAACTACGCACGCTATCCGCATGCGAGGCTATTGGGTCCCGATAATATTTTTTTACGTCTAAAAAAAAATCGCTGTTGCCAAACGATACGCTCTAGGAAAAAAAATTTCAAAAACTTTGTTATTATTTGGCTATATTTTCTTCGCTGCATGTATGAAAATATTTTCAAAAATAAAAAAGTTTATCGATTGGTGAAAATTTCAATACCAAAAATATTTATTTTTAGTTTATATGATTTTTAGAGGAATGAAAGTGCGAATTGTGCCCAAACTGTTTATAAGGTTAAAAGCGCTACAGTGTGGGCTTTAATTTGACACAAAAAAAAAATTGGTATCTTTGATAGTTTTAAAGTGGAAACAAAAAAAAATCAATTTTTTTATAAGTTAAAAAAAATCACTTTTTATTAATTTAAAAAGTTCGACACCACAAAAAAATGTCGTAAAATACGATTTCATGTGCCCGGTGACATACTCAAAGAAACCTAACAGGTTTGATCTGGTTCTACGCCAAAAAAAAAAACGACACGATAGACTTACGGAATCGCTCCCCTATATAGTTTTTGAAAATTATCGATGACTTATACCGTTTTTGAGA
This sequence comes from Listronotus oregonensis, assembly GCA_019359885.1. Taxonomy (NCBI): domain Eukaryota; kingdom Metazoa; phylum Arthropoda; class Insecta; order Coleoptera; family Curculionidae; genus Listronotus; species Listronotus oregonensis. The sequence goes on from JAHBCN010009519.1 coordinate 7,631, forward strand.
AAAACATTATGCCCCGAACCCCAAATTGGATCCAATTTTCGCGGCGCGAATGGACTCTTAAGAATAAACTGCGTGGAGGACAAGGATTTTCGTAGGCAGAAGAATCCGTTAATGCATTAAAAAACCATGTCGTGGAGGCGTTTCAAGCGGAATAAAAAAATATATTTGACAAGCAAACAAACACATGTAAAAATATATTAATCCTAAAGGATAATTTGAAATCAATAATGTTATTTTAAATAACAAATTACTGGTTTTTTAATTTACTGATATAAAAATATAAATAGTGCCTCTCTACACAGATTATGGATGTTATACATAGGTCATTACGATGTATAAACTAACCGATAATACGGGGCAAATACTAAAGCGATGAAAAAAAAGTTGAGTCAAACACTGGGTACTAACTTTACAACCAACGTCAAGCATATCAATCTTTAATAACAGTGAAAGCAAATACAAGAGTTGAAAATTCTTTAAAATTCTTATCCATAGACAAAAATGTTTAATTTTTGATACCTTCTTAAATTTCTCTTCAGGTGCTCATAGGAGATTATGTGTTATGATTACACTAGATGTTAGGAATGCACCCAATAGCGTGTCATGGCAACTACTCTTGGAAGACCTTAGAAAAAAGGGTGTAAGTAAGAACCTCGTTGGTATTATAGCATCTTACCTATCAGAGAAGATTAATACTGGAAGCAGAAGGCACAACGAAGAGCATACCAATCAATAGCGGCGTCCCGCAGGATCGGTGTTAGGCCCAACCTTATGGAATGTCCTCTACGATGACCTTCTTCGGATGGAACTACCAGATGGAACTACATTAATAGGATCTTTCAGACGACGTAGCTACGGTAGTGACCGCAAAGAAGAGACCTCATGAATACGGCGAATCAGGACTACAAAGGATCGTGAACTGGATGGAAGAAAACTCCAACTGCAAGGAACACTGGTAACGCCTGTCAAGGCACAAAAAATACCTCGGTGTATGGCTAGACACCAAATTAACCTTTCAACATGTTAACAAAACCATAGAGGAAGCTAGAAAACGATTTCAGCACTATCGAGCTTTATGCCAAACGTTGGAGGACCCAGATCCTCCAAAGAAGAGTCCTCAAGCGTGATCCATTCACAACTACTGTATGCTGCACCAGCAGGTTCAGTAACCGGAAAACAAACTCATACAAAGATTAAGAAGAATACAAGAATGATGTCGATCAGGGTGTGCAGTGCATACAAGACGATATCGGCAGAAGCAGTGACTGTGATCGCCGGAATCCCACCCATAGAACTGCAAATTAAGGAAAGACTGGAAACATACAATGGTCTAGAAAGAAAAGCCATTAAAGACAATGTGATCGCTCGCTGGCAAGAAATGTGGACAAATGGGACATACGGACGTTGGACGTATAGATTGATCCCGGAAATTCAACCATGGTTGAATAGACCCTATGGAGAGGTTGACTATTTTCTCACTCAAGCACTCTCCGGAAACGGATGCTTCAGAAAGTATTTGTTCGATCGACGAAGAGCAGCATCAGGAGAGTGCACGTACTGCGGAGAGAACGACGATGCGGAACACACCCTTTTAGCATGCCTCAAATCGGAACAAACGAAATTGGAATACCAGAGGGGTACTGGAAGAACATTTGATGCTGTCAACATGATGAAAAATCTGATGGAAAGAAACTTATTCAATTATTTGGTACATTATAGAGAACAAAGAGAAAGAAAGCCGAAACTGAAACAGACTGCCTCTACACTGAAGTAATGCGAAAGCGGATTCCGGTGTAGAGAGTGAGACGACAGGGGAAGGATTTTAGTCGGTAAGAATCCGACATTACCCATACCACTTGGGTGTCTTCTGCAAGAAAAAAGGTGCTCATAAGCCACACTACATTTTTAAGTTAAAAGCGACTTCGCTTTGGCCTGCTTAACTAGGAATTTTTGTTGCCAGTTGCCAAATATTTATGTAGGAAGACAATAAAATTGTAGATACTGGTTTTATTTTTCTCAAGAACTTTTATTGTAAATATCAGTATGTATTTATTGCTTGTTAATTTTATACATAACCACTAGTTGTTAAGGGGTTAATAATTCATACTGATAAAAGGATTTAAGTAGTGTCCAACCGAAAGTCCATTTCTGGCCGAATTCGAAACCAATTGTTGTTTCCACGACCTTCGAAGCCGAAACCAAACCTTTGGTCGAACATGACGTCAAAATTTAAATAATTTTAATTATTCTTTAATTTTTATTTTTCAGTTTTTTTTATTTCCTAAAAACGGCGACCGACTTGTCACCGATACGTTAATTTTTTTTAGTTTTTAAAAAGTTTTAATAAAAGTACCTAACTAACTTTAATAAGAATAAAAGATAGAAACAGTGGCGGCTCGTGGGTTAAAAAGTAAGGGGTTGCAATTCTAATGGTTCTTTAAAAAAATAAATAAATAACCACAATAGACTTAATGTAAATAAATAGACATACAAAAACTGTAATAAAAATCATACAAGTAGCTACATATGTTACACATATAACCAAAATAAAAAATTATACTTCAATAAATCGTAAATCAGCCTGCGAGATAAATAAAGGTTTGCAATGGGACTGCAAACCGCATGCCGCTTATGAGACTAAATTCAGCGCCCAATGCCAAGATAGCCAACTCCATATACTTACGCTTACTTGTAATGAATCCAATTGGGTTTGCATTTTGATTGCAACCATCGCATCGGCATCGGCTTCTAGGATGAGACGCGACGCGACTCGCGATTAAATTAATGATATTTTAGCGACAGCAGTCAAGTTTTTTAATAATTTGGCTGTTATTTCGAGATAACATTAATAAAACAATAAATACAGATGTTCGAATAAATTTTTAAAAAATCTGTAACTATGTAATGATTAATATATATATTTTTAAAATTTTATTTTAAACCTTTTTTGGATTTCAATAAAATAAACCTAAGAGAAGCCATGGATAGAAATTTTAAAAAATAAATATTAATATTATATATATATATTTTAAATTTTATTTTAAACCTTTTTTGGGGATTGCGCAAACCTGCAAACCTGCCACTGGATAGAAATTTTAAAAAAATAAATATTATTTTTTAACAATTTAGTTCGATTAAGATTAGTCACCACAAAAAAGCTTATAAAAACTAAGACAGAAAAATGTTAATTTGTTTGTTCTAAGTCAAATTCATTTGAATTTTTAAAGGTTAAGCAGGCCATACTATCTACTATTTGCAGTCCGCACTATTTCAAAAAAAAAAAAATTAAAATTACGTTTAAAGAAAATCCCTAAAAACACAAATTAATTACTCATCAACATAAACACCCTGTGTTTCTAAACACTAAAAATGTTTGATAATAAACGGGAAATAAATAAAAAATTCTAGTTAGGGGTTTTTACTTTTTCACTGCCCCTTGTATATACTACGAATCTATTACCCATCCATCGTCCGCTCTTTTTCTCTCTCTTTTAGTAATTTTATTCCTATTTTTATGTAAGGCGGTTTGTTTGTCTCTTTCTTTGTTTGACGGCTGCCGTCGCAGTTTAACCTGTGATCACAGTATCCGAAGCTTTAAGACTTTATCAGAGGCGTACGGAAAGGTCTGGAATTTAGATTTTATATAAACTTTTCCTAAGATTATGGTGGTTGTAGTTTTTTGTTGCGAGTATCATTATTTACCTAAAAACGGCCTCTGACATATTTTTAGTTCTATTTGTTTGCCTAAAAAAATGGGTCTGATAGGCCATTATCCATTATGTAATGGACATCATAACCTTATACTTTTGAATATATGTCTAGTCTTAAGTCTTAGATTAACAGGTTTAACGGTCATATCTTTTTAGTCAGGTGCCTGAATTTGGAGTGATCCAGTTATTGGGAAGCATCAATACAAATAATGCAAGCAGATTTAGACCCTAGGCCCTTGCTAGTATTATTCCATAAGGGAGGTAAAACCAAGGACGTATAAGAATAAAGACACTTTTATTTACATTTTTGTAAGCTCAGGTAATATTGTAACTTCACTGGTTAGATTATGTCATCTGAAAGTGATATTTACAAATTACTGATCGCTAAGTAAATACTCACCAACTTTATTTAAAATGATATTACAATTGTAACAGTTATTAAATGTAACTGGACCCAGAAGGTTCTTGTCCAAGATAATCTCTTTCTCGGTCTCTTTACACATCACGCATTCTCCGGTTCTGATGCCTTCTGCAACGGTAATAGATTTTTCATGAAGGTTCTGTTTTGAAACCTCAATTTGGTTCTTTATGAAATCTTTAATATACCCTTTAGCTACCGCGGATAAACGCCATCCACCATGCTTCTTAAGGCCAAAAATATCTATGCCTCGGTTTGCCAGTATAGTCCCAGAACTTCTTCGAACGTCATGTCTGGTGAATAGCAGAAGGTCAAATTTAGGCATTTTTTAATTTTACTGGGCCAACTTTCCAATTTCTACCAACTACCTGGTACAAGTAAAATAACTAAGAATTTTTGGGTCGTATCGCAAGGTATTTCTCGAAAACTCTATATAGTTGATTAACTCATTTTCTTGACTTGTAACCGTAAAAATGCATGGTTTTGTATTGGGAATATTTATTGTGATAAACCCATCTTAATTACGGATGTAATGTATTTTCATATTATACAACTCTTCCCTCTTACACGCTCCTGCAATTACAAATATGATTAAATATAAAGTACTTACGTCAGATCAATAATTTATTTTTAAATGCCTGACATGTGCCAAAATTTGAGGTTAAAGGTTGGCAAAGTCATCTTAGACATTATATTTTTCGTGTTTTTTGATTGATGTACCATGGTAACGTTAAAACCACGGCGGTGTTTGAAAGTTGGGTTTAAATAGTCTTAAGGTATGTACACTAATGTACAAACCAAACGATAATCTCTGGCAACACGACGATATTCGATGTTGCCTACCGATGTTGCACTGGTGGCGGAAAACTTTACAACATCGACAAAACTCTTGGCGGCAAAACATCAAAGAATGTTGATTGTTGCGTGTTTTCCACTTTAAATGGGTAACATCGGTCAGTCTGTACCGCGTTTTTCTTTGTATCGGGATACAATAGGGTTTTTCTTGAATAAGTGTTGTTGTTAATAGTGTTTAAAGCGAAATGTGGACCAAAAATAAAGTGTTGGAACTCATTGAATTTTTCCACGCAGCACCTGTCTTGTGGAATATAGAAAAAAAAGAATACAGGGATAGGAATAAGAAGTTTGATGAATTAAAAATATAGCCAGACATTTAAATGTGGAAGTGGAAGAGATTTCGAAAAAAATAAAATCGTTAAAAACACAATTCCATAAAATGAATGCTGCACTAATACCGGCGGCAACCAAGGAATCAATTTTTACTAAAATGTTCCGTATCCGTAGTTGCTGTGATACAAAATATCTTTTTTAACTTGGACGCGAAACATCTATGACAACATGTTTCCAGACACAAGTTGCTAATTTCAACATCGATGTTGTGAAGTTGATAAGTATCATATTACAGACGATGTTATTTGGTCTGTACTGTAGGCTGCGGGGGCAAAATAAAATATCTTTATTCCCAAAAATAATATTTTGTCCGGTTTTTTGACTTTCATGGTAATTTTGAACGCATCGAAAGGGCATCAAATATCTTTTAATTGTTTGTTATTTAAAAAAAATATATATTTATGTATGATACTGAATCAATGTGGTAGTGGTTCTACATTTACTATTTAACATTTAGTGTAAAATTCCATCTTTAAGTAATTTCCGTAGTACAATTTATAAAATGGTACGTTCAATTTATGGCAACGTTGTATGTAATTATATGATCTTGTTTACAACATCGCCTTCTTGATATTACTTTCACTGTCACTGACCAGACAGTGAAAGTAATATCTAAGCAGGGTGGGGGTAAGAGTGTAGAAAAATTATGATTTTACAAAAATGAAAAGGTGCGAATCTTAAAAAAAAACTGTTAATCGTGACTCCTGCCTGTCGAGCTACATATTTCAATAACTATTTCTATAACACTCTGCCTAATTCGCATTAAATACTGAATTTGTAGACGTTCACTGCACAGTGGATCAAGCCGTAGAATTAATATTTAAGAAATTGTCAAATTCTTCTAGTGTCACGAAAGGTTAACATATGGTCAGGGACAAATATCTTTTCCTAACCATAGGCTTTTACAAATAAACAAAAAAAACATTTTTAGTTTTAAAAATAATTTAATAATAGCCACAATTTTTTTCATATGCTAATTCGCTGGAAAAATAATTAAGCTATATTTTGTTAAACACAGAAAAATCCCTTATTTACTGTTAAGTTTTTATTATTTGTCCTTTGTAAAGAGTTTTCATTATAAAATACCAACAGCCCAATTCTATGTGACAAAGTATCATGAGAATAAATTAAGCTACAAATCGTCTTGACATTTATATTTTACCTTTAATCGTCAGATGGCTGTGCTTAGCGTCAGTTGTAGCATTTGTACCCCGTGGTTAACCCCACTTCTACTACTATCTCTATGCCATTATATCGTTATAGCTCAGCTTTGATGCTGGTAGTTGATAGAATAATCTAATGAATAGAACATCTGGTCTATATTTTAAGACATTTTTAATTCTAGGCCTTTAATATGTGTCTATAAGAGATGCAGGCTGTTCTTTGACATTTTGACATCTAGGCATTTAGTAACGTCAATGAATACATAAAACTGTCAAAATTTGAATGTCCTCAAAAACAGCTTCGATTTTGATATATTTTTTTTAAATAATTTTGTTTTCTCGTATTTTTCAAAATCAAAAACCTTTTGGAGGGGGCAAACAAATATTTATATTGTTTAAACAATATTTATGATATTTTTCTTCTTTCAATAACACTAAAATCTTAACAGGAAACCGTTTGAGATACATCACTAACCGAAACGTTGTGTATCAATTAACAAATAAAGACAATGAAAGTCCAAGATTTTAGTGTTATTGAAACCATAACATTGTCTAACACTTTTAAAGAAACATTCTTCTTCTTCCTGGGAGCCGTCTTTCATACCGGAGGCATGGCAGCCTCTTGGGCTTTTTGTGCCTAATCTCCAATTGTCTTTTATACCAAACCTCCCATTAGTCTTGTTTCTTCTACAAGTCTGTATAATCCCGAGACTGGTTGGGTAATATATTCCTGTGGGCTCATTTTCGGTTGCCCAAATAATGTCTGTCTTTTGTGATTTAACGCTACATATTCACACAGTATGTGGTAGGCTGTTTTTTCCCCCTCGTCGCACAATCTGCAACTTGGATCCCCATTGTATGAGCCTATCTTGTGTAGGTGTCCTCTTAGGTTATCGGGCCCTGTTAGCAACCCTACTGTTATGCAAAGTCTTTTCCTACTTTGTCTTAGTAGTTCTTTCTTCGTTCTTTTGGATGGGCCCCTTATGAAGCTTTTTCCACGTCTTACTCTACTGAGGTTTTTCTAGTATTCCTCGTGTTTGTTTCGGATTTACTCCCTGGTTTGCCCTCGTGCTGTGGTTTTGGTCACTCCAAGAGCAGGTTCTGGTTCAAAGTATGGTGTGGATGATCCATGTCTCGCTAGCTCATCCGCTTTTTCGCTGCTTTCTATTCCCGAATGACCTGGTACCCACAGGAGAGTTACTCTGTTGCGTTTTACCAGGACCTCCAGTTCTTTTTGGCATTCCTATGTCACCTTGGACGTCACCTTGGGGTTTACTAGTGCCCCTAGTGACGCTTGGCTGTCTGTTATTATGCAGATCCGCTTGTTTTTGTAAGCCCTCCTGATATTTTCTTTTGCACAGTTTAGTAAAGCATATATTTCTGTTTGAAATACAGTACTGTGTGTTCCTAGTGGAATGGAGAATTGTAAATTCCTCATTTCACTGTACACGCCCGCTCCAGTTCCCTACTCGGTTTTGGAACCATCCGTATACCAGATGATGTCTCCAACCGTGCCGGGGAGATCGGGTTGCTGCCCCTCACTTCGATCTGGAATTTTTAATATTTATGATATTTAACTGGAACATTTTTTTAATTTCTATAACTTTTTAAATATCAATTTTTTCATTCACACACAAATTCACATTTTTACACAGAATCTTTTTGTTTTTGTTCTAAATTTCCTACAAAAATACTCTCATAAAAATTTCTGGTATTTTTTATACTTTCGAAGATATCGTGAACTTCAATTTCTAAGAACAGAAATTTTACTTAATTTTCGGACTGTAATAATTGCTTGAAAGATATTTTTTTATATAAAAGTGACATAAAATAAATATAAATAACAAAATTAAAAATCTAAATATAAATTTAAACAACTCTGAGAAGCATATTCTATATCAGATATTTAGGAAAATATGAGTAAATTTAAAGAAATAAAATTTTATGAAGAGTTATTTATTAGTATTTTAAAAATATTTTATTAAGTGTTAAAAATGTTCTGCTTTACTCACATATATACAAAAAATATTGAAAAAAGATTTCATCTTTTTCAAATGGTGGATGGTTATCGCAGTCATTTCCACTGCAAACACTGCAAGTCAATAAAGGCCACTTTTTTTGCAGCCACATGCTAAACCGCATCCTGTTTTGCAGGAAAAAAATAATATATATATATATATATATATATATATATATATATATATATATATATATATATATATATATATATATATATATATATATATATATATATATATATATATATATATATAATATATATATATATATATATATATATATATATATATATATATATATATATATATATACATATATATATATATTTATATATATATATATATATATATATATATATATATATATATATATATATATATATATATATATATATATATATATATATATATATATATATATATATATATATATATATATATATATATATATATATATATATATATATATATATATATATATATATATATATATATATATATATATATATATTAGAACGTTTTCAGGTTGACGCTGCTGGTTGCGTCATTTTTATTGGTTTTGAATAATCTTCTTTTTGCCAACCCCATTCGTTAGGAGAGATTAGAGGATTAATTTTTCATTGCTAGACTTGTCTTTTGATATGTTGTTGTGCTTTATCCTTTTTCTGAGGTAGTAAATGAAGTTGTACACTTTTATCTTTTGAAGCTAATGCTATGAAACGTTTGTATCGGAGTTTATTTAAGTTTTTGGCAGTTTTAGCACCATACATTGTGAGTATACAACATACACCTTCATTGAAAAGTTCTTCATCTTTTTGATTTTTAACGATAAAAGTTTCAGCTACTGCACGTAATTTATAATCATTATTAAAACTTTTAATAAAATTATTTATATCCTTATTATAAAAGGCGGAGGTAGTATCACATCCAGTAAATGCATGAATAAATAAAAAATGCTTTTTTTTTAATATTTCCATATTTATTACACATAGCTTTTGTTAAATAAACTCGATGTAAAGCATAATTTTTGAGCAGTTTAAAAAAACCATTTCTTTAGGTCTATTTAACAGTCCAGCAATGAAAAAGGAATTCCCCAATTCCTCCTGAAAAATGGGGTTGGCAAAAAGACGATTATTTAAAACCAGTAAAAATGACGCAATCAGCAGCACCTGAAAACGTTTTAAAAATAATATCTTGCTCCTACAAAACAGGATGCGGTTCGGCATGTGGCTGCAAAAAAAGTGGCCTTTATTGTTCACTGACTTGCAGAGTTTGCAGTGGAAGTAGCTGCGATAAACATCCACCACTTGAAGAAGATAAAATCTCCGATATGCAAAATATAAATGAAAATTAAATTTCATACTTTTTGTATATGTAAGTAAAGCAGAAAATTTTTTACATTTCATAACATATTTTAAAACTACTAATAAATAACTCTTCATAAAATTTTATTTATTTAAATTTTATCACATTCTTTTAAATAGCTATTATCAGTGGCGTACCGGGGGGCAAGGGGGCATTTGCCTCCCCCCCCAAAAGACTTGGGAAAGATTTTTTTAAGACCTCGCAGTAGCGCGCGGGGAGTTGCCCCCCATTTGCTATATACGAGGGCGCTGAATCCTTGTTCCTTTAACGATTTTAACCACTTCTGGGTAAGAATTTGGCGTGACACTTCCAAAATTTTCCGGATTCGCCAAACTGGTCTCCGGCGGGCATGGTTTGCCCCCCCAAAACTTTTTTCTGGGTACGCCACTGGCTATTATAGAATATGTTTTTTAGAGTTGTTTAAATACTAAAGAAATATATAAATTTTTAAAATTGTTATGTATATTTATTTTATGTCATTATTTTATAAAAATATCTTATAAGCAATTATCACGGTCCGGAAATTGGGTAAAATTTCTGCTTTCAGAAAAAGTTTACGATATCTTCGAAACTATGAAAAATACAAAAAAATTTATGAAACTATTTCTGTAGGAAATTTAGTTATCTACAATAAAGGTTTTGTGTAAAAATGACAAAAATAATATTTAGAAAGTTTCAGCGAGTAAAATATGTTCCGTTTAAATATCATAAACATTGCTTAAACAATAAAAAAATATTTGTTTGCCCCTCCAAAGGGTTTCTGACTTTAAATAATGTGTAAAAACAAAATTATCAAAATCTGTTTTTGAGGACTTGGAACTAAAATGCTTTATTGACGCTACTAATATTAATGTAAGTAACAAAATCAATTGTCGCAGAACTAATCGTAATACTGCATAACAATTATATGAGCAGATTAATTTACAAACAATTAAGATAGAAATAATTATATTCGTGAGTAAATACGCTTAATATGTGTTCTGAATCATTAAATTAAATTCTATATTTAAATGAAATTCGCCGCTTCTGGAGGCGAAAATAACCATGCAAGTTGCGCGTGTAATAATTCGAAAACTTGTTTAAGTTCACGCCAGCAATTGAAACTGTGTTGCCAAATCGACATTCAATGTACAAAATGGCGACAGGTTTATGTACGTTTTTTTTAATATATGTAGAACTGAAGTGTGCCTTAAGATGAGGTAAATGCCGGCAAATACGGTATGATATTGACTAGTGACGGACCGAGGGTCAGTTTTTGGCTGAAGCCGAAGCCTATTAGGCCGGGAGGCCACCACAAAAAACCAAGCCAGTAAGAGATACGCATGAAACATTTTTTTTTAATATTATTATGAACTATAGTCAATTCAAAGCCGCACTGCTGCCTCAGCTCAGCGGGTTCAAAATGCATTTTTTTTACCTTAAAACAAAATCGTGAAAAATCGGTTTTTTAATATAACTCGAAAACCATTAATTTTAGAAAAAAGTATAAAATTAAAATTAATGGTCCAATAAGACTACGTCATTTTTTTATATAAAATTTTTTGTAGCCCTTTTAGTTGTTGATATATTAACGATCTAAATTAAAAATAAAAACGTAAATATCTCAAAAACTAAAAGGGTTACGAAAAAATGTATAAAACAAAAAATATGCCTTTTAATGAGCTCAATAAAAAAGTTATATCCACATTTTTATTAAAATAGGTAGTTAAGGAGATATAAGCAAAAAAGTGATTTTGGCCATTAAAAATTTCGTTAATAAAATATTTTTTGGTACAAGTAAGTATACCAGCTTCGATGCATCTAAAAATGTATTCAAAATGTTCTATTTATTGAATAAAACAAACTAATACACATGTACCTCGAGGCCATGGGGGTGGCACGGATATTTAATTTAATTTTTTTTGGTCCAGTAACTGTACCCATTTCGATCCACTTGAAACTTTAACTAAAACAATATTTAAACTTTATTTAATTGAAAAAAATAATAATAGATGCCTCGATTATTTGGTTGTTATATACCTGACAGGACGCTTAACGTTTCTCGATCTCCTATTATAGTACTATGTGAACAGCTTATCGTTTAAATATTTTTATTATTTATTTAAATGTTGATATTAATAATTTATAAAGACATTTACTCGTTCAGAATGATCTTGAAAAAAATTTAATCATATTTTTAACATTAAATTTTGTTTCATGCTTGTCTCTTATTGGGTTGGTATTTTGCGGTGGCCTTCCAGATTATATGTTCGACTTTTGCAAACAAACGTCAACCGAAACCGAAGATTTTGATAAACTCAGGAGTTGAGCACTGACTTAAGGCATAAATTTTGAAATTTACCAATGCAAATTGTATTTTACTTTGTTTCATTTATTAAAGAGTGTTAATGTTAATTATAAATAGATAATTATTATAACCAAATCGCATTGCATCGTTAATTATATGATGGGGCATATTATTATAATGACTGAGAATTAGGTATAAATCTTTAATTTGGGAAATTAAAAAATATTTTTTGTTGGATACAAAACTTCGGCCTTGGCCTAAATTTTGACTTTTTTGGCCAAATGGAATGTGGTCGAAGCCGAAACTTCGGTCGGACACTAGTTACTAGTTACCACCTTGAATGGAGGTTTGTTTTGATAACACCACTACGTTAATGGCGGGTACTAAGAAGTATTGTTATACTTAAAAATGTCATAAAACGCAATGTATGACAAAATAAAGTTAAACATTTAAAAACTTAACAAACACGCTACATAATCTTTTTATCGATCCTAGGATAACCAAAATACAAGTAAACGCAAAGATTGAGTAATAGGACTTCTTTTTAAATTTCCGAATGTTACATTATTAAGTAGTTTAGGAATAGTAAAGCTAAAAGCCCTTGAAATAGTTGAAATTTTTATGTGCGCATGCCTCAACTTTTGCCATGTTTATAAAAATAATAGCAATAAAACAAGTAATAATAATTAATTTTTCCAAATAGTTTCAAATTATTGTGCATACATAATAAAATAATAATACAAATATGTTAATTAAAATATATAATGTTATCCATATGAAAAGGGGCTAAAAAACGTGGTTGTTATAAAGTACGCCGCAATGGTACGCGTAGTAAACCTTTCAAAAGAATTTATATTATTTAATTAGTTTTCCAAAGCATTCTTTTGAATATTGCCGAACACTTATTAAAATTAAAAATTTGTCCCAAATGTGCTAAATGCGCTACTTGACATCCAAATTAATATTATCCTAACCTGTCAACTAGTTCGGCTTGATTTCCTCCTTGAGGACGACCATGACACTTCAACCATCGTCGTAACTGAACACAATTGTGGGCTTCTACGGTAGGATGTACTTATAAAGCACTATCAATTAATATCTCATTTAATTGCAATGATATTAAAGATAATAATGCTTGTTGCCCAGCCATATTTATAAAAAGTGCCCAAACTTGCCGCTTTTTTAACATGACGAACGCTTGCGCTGAGCATACCCTTAAAATCCTATAAAGAGCATATTTCCATAAAAAAATAAGTGTTATTTATTCTGAGTTACTGTATATACCTAATGATTTAAATGTAACAAGGTTTAAAAAAGTAACAAAATAATATTTAGCGTTTTATTTTTAGACCAGTTAAAAATGATTTATCCACGCTTATCAATTAGAGAAATTGGAAGAACAAACCAATTTTTACGTACAATTTAGAGATGATATTTGTTAGGCATGGATCCAAGAAGGCCGACACGGGGTAGAGGAGATCGCAGACTAAGACGTTGGACACTACCAGAACACGGAAGGGTAGTTGGGATGCGTCAAAAATGTATATATCTCCTAGATCCATCACGGCCATAAGACCCCGTGGTATTTCTTAACGGCCCGGTTTCGAAGTATCAATAACAGACGGCGTTGGTGTAGAATTTTGTACTTAGACACATGGACACTGCAAGCGCTAAAACCGCTGGTGCGAAGCGAAGGATTCTACTTACTACCAAAAATGACCGTAAGATTGTGCAGACAGATTTAACATATGGGCTCTTTATTACGAATAAAATGATTTGTTTTAACATCTTTGGAATTAATTCCCTTTAAGTGTTACAAAAGGAATAATAGTTTAAACAGAAAAATTGACAATTATAAAGTTGTAATTCCGAAAGTTGGTAACCAGGCTTCTAATTGCCCAGAAAAATAGAAGGCGTTAGCTAGGAGAAGATTTTACAAACCCTTATCCCAAAAAGAGGATAGGGGGTGAAAGTTTGTATCGGGCTTTGCCATTTCTGGACTTAGCAGCAGTAATTAAGCTTCTGATTACCCAGGAAAAAATAGTGGACGTTAGCTTAAAAAGGATTTTAGGAAACTTCCTGCCCTAAAGGAGGTACAATAAGGGGTAAAAGTTTCTATGAAACTTCGTCATAAAGGTATAAAAATTGGTATACAGACTATTGATTACAACTAAAATATATGTTTTAACATTTTTGGTATTGTATTCCTTGGGGCTTAAAATGAGGATAAAAATGTGTACATAAAATTTTTGATTTTTGAAGTTGAAAAGAGGCAAGTTGATAATTAGGCTTCTAATTACCCAGAAAAATAGAAGATGCTAGCAAAGAATGGATTTTAGGAAACTCCTTCTCTTAACGGGTAGCATGGGGGATGTAAGTTTGTGTAAATGGAACTTCGTCATTTCGGAGCTTAGAAGTATAAAAATTGAATGTAGGCTATTGATTACGATTAAAAATGATCTATTTTAAAAATTTTGAAATTACAACTATAGGAGGGGAGGGGTTAAAATGGGAATGAAAGTTTGTATAGAAATATGATATTTTCGTCACAAGGGGCTAACCTTACGTATTCACAAAGCCTGATCGACAGAGGCGACCGGGGCTTATCGATCAGTATGCGTACAGTATTTTGCCAAAAAACCTAATCAAGCATAATATATTTTACTTATGCCGCTCTTCGACATGTTATCAACTATTTATTAAGATCTGAATGTCACATGCCTATCATAAATTGGTGAATCGATTAGATATTGATAAATAGTTTTTTTTTAAGTTTTTAAAATCTATCTTATTTAAACTCTTTGGGACAAATTTAACAAACAACCTTTAAATATACGATAATCTTCTTGGGGCTAAAAAAATATGATTTTGAGATTTTGAATATTTTAAAATAAGGTGTCTCTTACGATGCACTTTGGTTTAGAACACCAACTAAATAATAAAGTATTCAGTAATTAGTTAAGAGAATTTACCTCTTTTTTTTCCAAATTAAGTATTTTTAGACCTGCTGATGCGTATTTATTTTTGAGTGATATAAATATTTCCCATTTTTATCGACTCCCGCGTAATACTCATTTATTAAACGCGTGTTTAGAATTAAATTAAACCTAACCTTAAAATAACTCAATATTATTTTGATACTTTCGCTCCCGTCGATTCTGATGTTATAGATAGCTCAACATAAATAGCTTAGCTACAGAACCTATTTGATTGGCGTAAATTCTATAGACTTGATTTCTTCCGTCCATTTAAGCGTTTATTAAGGCCAGGTTTTTGGATTTAAAATCGCTATTTTTGATACAAATTCCGAAATGTTTGTATTTTAGACTTGCGACGTGAAGATTGCCTGCAGCCTGGTTTAACAACCTGTCAAGTGCTAAAGACGATGATTTTGAAACTCGTATCGGACAAAATTTTGGGACGGAGGTAGATTACACAGATTTGATTTACGCCGGAAGCTGTTGGGTGCTACTAGGGTTCTTGGGGTCACTGATTACGATTAGAGGGTCAGTTAACCAGCATTATGTCGGAGTTAATGTCATTTAAAGGCCAAGTAGAAAAAACCATTGGAAAAATCTGGAAAAATTCGTGAACATGTTTTTGAGGTCGCTAAATCCGAATTCGGCGTTTAAATATGATTCCAAAAATCGGAATTTAAGGTCAGTTTACCTTTATAAGGTCAGGTTAAAGTTCATTTAAAGGTCAGGTGAAGAAATAAGCTGGGAATAATCAGGAAAAAATTATGTATATAGATAGATCCAAAGTGTAAATAAACGCCGGATTCAGATTCAGCGACCTCAAAAACATGTGCTTGAGTTTTTCCAGATTTTTCCAATGATTTTTTCTTCACTTGATCTTCAAATAACCTTGAACCTGACGTGATGGAGGTTAACCGACCCTCTCATCGTAATCAGCGACCCCAAAAACTCTAATAGCACTTCACCGCTTTCGGCGTTCCGTCTAGATCAAATGTTGACCAGAGTTATGTATATGGGACGTCAGCTAAGAAAGAATTTTAGGAAGCTTTCCCCTAAAGGGGGTGAAATTTAGTATAAAACTTTGTCATTTTTAGACTTAGAAGTACAAAAATTGATATGTAGGCTATTGATTAAGATTAAAAATTATGTAAACTTTTTGCCCGATTTTTGGAATGAATTGCCTTGGGGATGAAGTTCATACACTGATCAATCACGAAATTTTAATAACTGCTTGCCCTGTGAAGTTGAAATTTGGCACAGAGCTACATTATGACCAGAAGACGTCAGCTAAGAAACGATTTTACCCCTAAAGGGGTAAGGATGGGAGCGAAAGTTTGCATGGAATTTCGACATTTCTGGAAGTATGAAAATTGGTATATAGACTATTGATTACGACTATAAATGATGTGTTTAAACATTTTTAGAATTATCCCTTGGGGTGTTAAAATGGCATTAAAAGTTTGTAAAGAAAAATTGTCATTTTAAAGTTGTACATATGAGAGTTGGTAATTAGGCTTCCGATTACCCAGAAAAATATAAAGTGGTAGTATTTTTGGAATTTCATTTTCTGATGGGTTAAAATGGGAAATAAAAGTTTGTATGAGAAATTTATCATTTTTGGACGTAGAAATATGAAAATGTAACCATTTTTTATATAAAAGATATATATTTGCATAGTTTGCAATATTCCGAGAAAATAAGAATTCATCAGGAAAGAATAAGTAGTGGCAGCTTTTTTGCGACACACCATTCATGTATTTTTGATGCATTAAACTAAACAAAATTTTTGATTTCCTAATTTAATATAAACTGAAGGTCCTTTGAAAAAAATATCTTTAATTTTTAGTGGTAGTTTTCTAAATCCTGGCAAAACTATAGAATAAATGAATTGTAAAAGATAGAACCTGGCTAATGTTAAAGGGAAATAGAGTTGGTGCCAGTACTGAGCCCTGGTGGAGCTTATCACTAATTTGGTATGGACAGAAAACGCAATTCACAATAAATAATATATGCCGATTAAAAGAAACTAGAAAGCTAAGAACAATTTTCAGGTAGCTGAGGGTAGAAAAAAAATTTTTATAGAATCATTTTTTGCCAGACGTGGTCAATATGTTAAGAGCAACAGTCTGGGAATAGCCTAAGGGTAATAAACTTAACAAGGAGTGCTCGATCCCATTAAGCCCATATACGATCATTTAAATGCAATTCGAGTTTGTGACGTAATCTGTTTGCCTGTTTGTTTTGTTTACAAGAAGTTAAAGTCTTAATTTTTAAATGTTATACATTACAGTTCTAATAAAAGTGCATATCCAAAATAGTTTTTAAAGTTGAATATTTAACCAAAAATTAATAAAATAAATCTACCTTTCGGGCAAAAGGGCAAAGAATTTATAAGAAACAATTTTGCCAAGTTCAATTGTTAAAGTAACCCTTGGGAATAGCCCAGGAACATAAGACTTGTTCTAGTTAAGTAAAACAAATAAATGATCTTGATCTTTTGTGACTTTCCTACAGTCTGTCATGTATAATTTTGTTTTTTTTTTAAATACTTTAAAATTTGCAAAATAATATTTTTTTTTTATTATCTTGCAAACAACTTAAAGAAAAGATATTGATCTTGTTAGAAGGGAGTGTTTTTGATTTTGTCTTGGAGATGGGTTGCACACGTGCTGCCTTCCAGTTGTCAGAAAAATACCCTTATAAAAAATCCCGGAAAACCTCAGTTAAAGGGAGCTGTTGTTTAGGAGCACATATTTTAAGACACACACACACGCAAATATTATACTGTAATATTTAGAATGGGTTAGTTATAAATTACTACCACTAAAGTTAAAAATATGATTAATGCAGAACTAAGATAATTGGATTTCAGCTTAACTTACATTTGCCCATTTGCTTAGTGTGTAATTTTAATTTTTTAGCTTAGGGCTAAAGAAAAGCATTTTTAATATTATCCTATACAATTTATATTTTAAAACAATAATAGAAAACAATTAATAATGGTCACCAATAAAATTATGTCATCTAAGTTGTCTATTTAATAAAAGATATTGTAATTGGACTAACACGTTTTTTTTTTACACCACAGGAATAAAAGATAAAGACTTAATTTAAACCTAAAATATAATTAAAAGTTATTTTGGGGACCAAAAAATACTAATTATAATTTATTTAAAAGGGGTTTTTTGAAATTCCCCGGAGAAAATTTTTTTTTTTAAACGAATAAAAGAAAGGGGCCCCTCCCCAGGAAACATAAAACCATTGCGAATTCCACCTTTACCTTATTAAAAATAAAACGGGGGTAAACATTTTATTTTTACCTTTAAATAAAAAAACATAAAAAAATTTTAAAAAAATATACACAAAAAATTTAATTATTATTTCCCATTTTAAATTTGTCTATTGTTCTTTACGCCCTATTTAAACATCTAAAATATAGGATCTAACAATTACAATCACAAGATATTTTTTAATAAACAATTTTTTTTTCCCCGAAAAACAGCCTTAACCCTTTTTAAATTTATATTTTTAGTACCGCGCAATTTAATAATAGAGGTTAATTTTGTTATTTTTAATGGCTGAAATAATTTTAAATTCTGCATTGGTTAGTCATTAAACCCAACTTTTTAAAAATATCATTAAAATTTTTACAATTATATAAAAAGCGATTTTGGATTTATAGACCCCTTTTTAACCTTATGACGCCCCAAGGCTTGCATAACCTGAGTACTTAATATCTGGGTTTAGTTTTTGAGTTTAACCCTTTTTTTTCCCTTTCCGAAAGGTTGTTCAGGTCCAAACATGCATATATTAAATTTTCACGGCTTCTTTTGACCCTTTTAAAAATGACACTTTACAAACCATTTAACATTTGGGTAAAGCCAAAAGGGGGGAAAAAAGGGTTCCCCCGGGTTTTGTTCCCCCCAAAAAACCCCCAAAATTTTTTTTTAAAAATTTTTTTTTTTATTTTTTTTTTTATTTTAAAAAAAAATTTTTTTTAAAAATTTTTAAAAAAATTTTTTTTTTAAAAAATTTTTTAAAAAATTAAATTTTTAAAAATTTTAATTTTTTTTAAAATTTTTTTTTTTAAAAACGGGGGAAAAAAATCTAAAAAATTTTTTTTTTTTTGGTTTTTTTTTTTTAAAAAAAAAAACATTTTTTTACCACAATTTAAAACAAAAAAAAATTTTCGAAGAAAAATTTTTTTTTCCCCTTTTTTTTTTTTTTTTAAAAAAAGGTTTATTTTTTTTTTTTATTTTTTTTTTTTTAAAACCTTTGGGTTTCAAAAAAAATTAAAAAATTTTTTAAAAAAATTTTTTTTTAAAAAAAAAAAAAGTTTAAAAAAAAGGGGTTTAAATAAAATACTACAAATTAATTAAAAGCAATAAATGTACTATTAATTTAAAAATTTAAAATAATAACTAATTAGCAATAATTAATCAATTAAAAAAATAGTACAAAAGATGCTGAAAATGTTTTCCCTCAGCTGCAATACATATTTTAATTTTTTGTATCTTTTGCAGTAATTTTCGAATAATATTGTTAATTAGTTATCAATTTAAGTTTGTGAGTTAATAGTACATATTTTATTGTTAATTTATTAGTAGTATATTATTTTAAACATCTAAAAAACTTTTTTAAATGCCCATGCGACTAGTTTTCGTTAGTTTTGATGAGTTAATATAAGTGAAAACATATTTACGTCTCTATATTTGGAAATGAAAAAATTGTTATTTACAGAATGCTTAATTACAGGAAAATGGCAAGAGATTAAAGAAAATTTAAGAAACCAATATTGTGTAACACAAAAATCAAATTTGAGAAAATGATCAAAAAAATTACAAGTGGCGAACCACATTTTTTTTTTAATCTACGGCAATATCCGATTCTGAGTAAACTACGAAGTCAATTTTTTTACCCTTACCATAGTTTTACTCAATTAAGCTCTTGCTACAATCTTGATACAATATCTTCTATCCTATAAAAGTCATTACAGTAAAACGATTTTTTTAACACACTGTAACTTAAAAGCAAGTAGTATTGTAAAAGTACACAAGAACTTCACTGTGTAATTTTTTCCACACTATGATGATGATGATCGCGTTGTTAAATTTAGCAATGGATTAGCAATCGTTAAAGTTAACAACGGTTTAGAATGTTTAACAAAACTCATTGTCAGTGTTATTCAATGATTTTAGTAGGCAACCTGTCAAAATCTGACATTTTGTTAAACATTCAAAAACCGTTGTTAACTTTTAACAATTGCTAAGTTCATTGCTAAATTTAACAACCCGATCATCACTCGGCCGTATATGTTACAAATCTGATAAGCAAAGATTATTTTAAAACAAATTTTTCGTAACCCTCGTATCTAAAACGCCAGTTCTTTACTTTCCCCATTTAATTGAATAACCGCAAAGTAAAAAATGTTTTTTTTTTATTTTATTAAATATTAAAATTTCTTATCTCAAAATCCAATCGAGTAAGTACATATGTTAGTTTGAATCCAAATCCTGATGACACCATCGAGTTTACCGACGTACAATCCCTATTCCATTGAATAACTGCAGAGTAGAAACTAGTTATCTTTTAATTTTATTTATAAAAATCATAATGTTCTATTTAGCCGCTAATCCACGGCTATGAACAACTTAATTATAAACTTTAATTATATGCCTTCCATTAATTCTGATTACCAGATCCACCTCCATATTAACCGATTGCAGGCTAATATTCGGCATATTTCAGGTACAATCATTCGACCGTCGAGCTGCAAATTTCAATTAATTAGTTGAAGTTACATGGCACTAATTATGCAGCTGATAAACAATAGAGCATCGCCAGTGTATCGGACATTGGCTAATGTATGTCCCTCTGTCCATGCGTGATTCCATATTGGAATAATTGGAATTGAATTTGTGTACCGGGTCATTTAAAAGTTATGTTTAGTTTACTTTTGTAGTATTTATTATGGATTCAATAACACTAAAATCATGGACTTCCATTGTATTTATTTGGTAATTGATACACAATGTTTTTGTTAGTGATGCATCTCCAACCGTTTTCAAGTTATAACTAGAGCTTTTAGTTATCACTTGAAACAGTTGATATCAGCATGGTATCAATTAACAAATAGGAATCAATTTTATTATAAAATACTTTGTCTACACTTTTAAAAACATTTATTATGGACTTTATACGTACAGTTATATTCACTGAAACGGTACAAGTGTTATGACTAGATTTGCCATATTTCGTAAATCAGACTTTTTTTAAGTGATAGACAAAACAAAAACATATAAAATGTATAAATGATTTTAATGTATTAGAATATTTCTACAACGCAAAGTTAAACTTAACCAATACCAATGACAAAAACGAAAACTATAATTAATTAATTAATGTTAAATTAATAATTCTAATTAATTAATGATTAGTAATAATTATCTGTAATTATAATAACTATTATTATTTTTATTTACAAAAATCCGACATGACGTATCCTTTGGGTCCCGTCTCCATGGGCGCTATGCGGAAGACCACTATTCGCGTCCTCTCGTTCAGTGATCTTCGGGCCCAAAATTTATTTGCCTCAGTAAACGAAAGGGACCAGGGGCAAAAGATTTCTGCATTTTCATCACCAGTTGTTCGGGCGAATGTCCATGCGGGAACACACTTCAGCTCCCCCAACACATTTTTTATGCCCCCAAAACGCGACAATCAGGACAACCAATCGCCGTTATACTCCGATAGAGCTTCCAAGTTTGCCAAGAAGATCCTGATATTTGGCTCGTTTTTTCCGTTCCTTTATATCGATGTTAGTTTCAGCTGTGGCGGAGAACTCAATGACATACATAGAGTTATTCCTTTTATCAAGGAGAACGATATCAGGTTTATTGGCGCAAATTTGATGCCTCGTTGGGAATGCATAATTCGAATATATGCGACAGTTGTCATTTTCCACTACTGCCTCGATATCGCTGGTAGCAAGTGGCAGAATTGCTGTTTCATCGATGCCTTAATAATGTCTGAGGTGATAATAAAGTACCCGAAGCACATCGTTATGTCGGTGGATGTAAACACTAACAGCATGCATTGGACAAGCTGACAATACGTACATAAGTGTTTCGGGTTGCTGCCGACAGGCTCGACAAGCAGTATCAGGAATGTTAGAAAACTGACTTCGGTATACCAATGTGATTAGTACCCCATCCTGGCATGCTAATAGGAAAACCTCGGTCCCAGACTTAAGCTCGACAGATTTTAAAAACCAGAACGTAAGGTTTCGGGATAAATGGAGTCTTTCTATGTTTCGCTAAAATACTCCGTGTTGCGGCTTATTAATGTGTGTGTAGTCGCTTGGATCTATTGCAAATCTGAGACCGAATTTCTGCGCTGCGCTGCCTTGAATAACAATGCTTCAACATTAACTATTTCGTGTGCTCTTACTAGTTGCATCAGTGGATCACTACTATTGGTAACTTGACAAGCAAGACCTAAATCCAGCCGATAATACATACACTCCAAGCTTATGAGGCCACGACCTTTCTGGTGGCGTGGGAGGCAAATACGGGATGTTTATGGGCGAGGATAAATGCTACGGTGAAGATGCATTATTTTTCGTGTGCTGCATGTCCAGCTCCCGCAGTTCTTCTCTCGTCCACTTAACCACTTCAAAAGAGTAAAGCAGTACAGGAACTGCTAGCATAGTAGTAGCAAGAACCTTAATTATTCCAGATAATTTGGTTTCTCAAATTCTTCGTAAACGTCGCCTGTAATCGCTTCTAAGCTCGGTCTTAACAAACAACCTGTCTGGAATTAAGTAATTAGGTTTACTGTAACAATTGGATCAAGGCCTTGTGAGCACTTGTGGATAACTTCCCATACTTCATTAGAATGGTTTGTTTTAAAATTTCTTTAATTTATTTTTATATATTTTTGCGGGTCATGGCAAGACTTTAATATTATTACGATGAAACCATTCCCTCACAGCATTTGCGGTATGGAACGGGCAATTATCTTGCTAAGAGATAAATTAGTTAATTGGATATATTTGTCCAACAGATGGAAACATTATATCTTTCAGAAAAGACATACAATATGCGGCGTTAAACCTTTTCACCCAATCGCCAGCAGACACCAAGGTCATAAGCACCTATCCAACCCCATAGATTTACAGAAAATTGCTCAGGTCTAAAAGCAAAGTCGCTAGGGAACGTTCGTTGAACTTGTATGGTCTGGACAATAGACACGAATTTGTCTATTATACGTTGACTGAGAAACCGTTTCATCAGTGAACGCTACCGTGTTTCACAACTGATGGTCGCGGTAGTTATAATTTAGGGAAAAAAGTTAACGCGACTGTTTCCGTTCTTCTGTGAGTATCATTTGTATCCGGAGCTACGCATTTTTTTAAGTCAGATTCTTTGACTCTTCTGCTAGCTCACAATTAAAGTTTCTTTATAGATATTACCAATATTATAATTTTTAATCTTTGTTTTTACACTACAGTAGCAGAAAGACACCTTTTCCCAAATAAAAAAAAACAACTTCAAGAAACTACTAACCAAGTTCTACTAATCATTTATGGACGTAAGTATAAACGCTTTAATAAATAAATAAACGATATCGTTAACTGAAACGACACACAACTTTAAAATAATCGCGACCACTAATTTTGTAAGAGTTTTGCAAAATTTTAACTAACACAAAAACATAAGAGCCATTAATAAAATAATGATGATATTCACTTGTGACTTTTACTACGCCAAATTATTAATACTCTTAATATATTTTTTTAATTAAACAAATTAAATTACTAGCTTTAATTTAAGATAAAAATATACAGGGTGTCCTATATTAAATTTGTCATTTTCGGTTAGAATGGAAGTTAAATAAAGTATTGTCACTTGTCAGAAATGGTGTGATTTGTTTCACAAAATTTATTCGGATTGCTCTGGCCCGTGTTTTGGTCTTTCGACTATTTTTAAAGAGCTTTAAAAGAAAACAACAGTTTGATGTGAGTATAAAGAAGTTGTTACTCTTGGGTTTTGCAGTAGTTGATTCATTTTTAGTTCTATATTTAAAAAAAAATGTTAAATAATGAGAAAGGTCACGATAAACAAAAAGGTAAAGACAAAAAATAATGGGTATATTAGCTTGCGGTGCTCACTGGCAGTCACCCCTCCAATTACTGACCGTGCCCGGCATTTCTCAATTTCCTGATCTCACGGAAAGCGGAGTTTGAACGGGGCAAAGGTAATACTTTTCTTCTTATATTATTAAATAGCTCTTACCTCCATTGAAAAATGGACCTCATTTGATTTTATTAAGATTATGTCCTTGGAACACGCGTGCGGTGAAATATGAAGGAAATGAAGCCACCTATATATAAAAACCCACCTATAAATAATGTATTGTCCTTTATAAAAGTTTTAATGCTAGTTTGGTCATTTGATGATTCTTGGGGAAGCATTGCTTCCCCTTGTTCCATGAATTACACGCGCTGATTTTTGGGCTGAACTGACACTTCCGACTTTGACATTGTTCTGCGTTGATTCTTGCGCATTTATTTAATTTCTTCATTACGAAAGTTAGTTTATTTTAACGTGTAATACACGAAGAAATGATTGTGTAAATTTTGACACGCTTACCGCAATTATTTTCGGACTATTCCCATAGGTGTAAAACGACTCTTAGACCTTTGCAATAACATGTATAAATAAGTACCCTAATAACTTATTTGCAAACCAGTAATACAAAATAAACTAGGTACTCTTTATCGTAGTTTATCCTTAAAAAAGGCCTTGAATTTTATTATAATACTAATGAAAACAAGAAAATAAATCAAATCCTTGTTAGTCGCAGATTTCACTACATTTGTAAATTAATAAAAGTAAAATTAAGTGTAAGTGAATAGTTACATGAGCAACAACTTTCAGCTATTTGTTTTTAAGTTCGTCTCGCATGCATTTCCAGATTTATCCTCTGGAACGTATAAATTAAGAAAGAAAAACATGTTTTGGATGCTGGACGAACTATTTTTAGAAACATCGCCTAGAATTTTTATATTGTACTTAATAAGTATTTAGTCTCGTGTTTTAAAATTTGGGTAGTCAAGGCCACTGGATGGCGGTTTGTGAGATTTTTTATTGGTACCTAGAGCATAGAAAATAACATTAAGCAGGGAATAAAAAATAATAACTATACAGAAACATTTCTTTTGCTAAAAAATATTTAATAACAACCATAACATTTGAACACTAATCTAATCCGAAGAACGGTGTTGCATTTATCTTTGAAAGTGCGCTACATCGGTCACTAACAACATCAAGCCGGCAAAAAAACGGTTTTTTGTTTTAATTTTTAAAATAGAAAATCCTTTTTCACATAAGTAGGTTATCGAAAATGGTATGTAAAATTTAAAAGCCATTTCCGCGATTACAGGAGGGATGGGAAGATATTTTATCCAACATGTAGTAATCACCAAATTTTTAAATTCATTTTTCGCCACTAAGTCGTGTTTTCAGTCGATATCTTGTTCTTGCATTTCTTCTGGAAGGATGTTTATATCAAAATTAAAAGGATTTTAAGTAAATTTATGTTTATCATTGTCATGTAAATAAGAAAAATATCGTTGGGATTCATCAAAGAGTGAGATATAATATATGTTGTAATCTCTTCGTTTTAAGCAGTATCGTCACTATTCTCCATTAATGAAGCCAGCTTGGGAAATGAGAAAAAATTTAAAGTTTGAGCTTGCAGACAACGTTTCCATATATAAATCTTCTTTTTTTATTTGAACTGATTTTTTGTTAGTTTAAGGATAAAAATTTGTATTAATTTTTTTGAGCTCTCGCGCCCCCTTTGATGTTGCTTTGCGCCTCCCCGGTGGGGCGCACCCCCCAGTTTGGGAACCACTGCTCTAAAAGAAAAGCCGATAACTTTGCTAAACAAATAGCTATCAATTTGCCTCCTAATCCTTCGGTTTATGTGCCTTTTCTAATAGTTGCTTTTGTTTTTCATAATATGTCCTAAATCATTTTTAAGATCAAGCAGATTAATTGAATCCTTTCTTTACTTAATACCAAAAAATCTGGCCTTTTTTAAGTTTCCTATGGCACGGATATTTTTGATGCGACTCCTGTAGAGCCTATACCTAAGAAAAGTTCTAAAATTCTTCCTTCTTTTTATAGACATACATCTCTTCTTAGGTTGTTTACAAGGAATTTGAAAAATCCATTCATTTCCAAATTTTAAAGTGTTTGGAAAAGTTCAAAATTATACAAATGACATTACATCTCTTACAAAAGATACACAGCGGATCTTCTTTTATTTACTGCACATAACTGAAACTAGTCCCTTCAGTTCCTGGCGAATCCTAGATCATTGCTCGTGATATATCTTCGGCTTTTGATCAGATCTGGCATAAATCCCTTCTAAACTAACTTCCTTCCTATTTGTTCTTGGCTCTCCAGTACCTTCTCTAATCGATGTATACCAGTTATTGTTGATGGTCACTTTTCTAGTTTTTATCAAATTAATGCTGTCTAGCTGAGTCTCAGAACCGGCACTCTATTTTTACTTCACATTAAGGATCTTTTTTTCTCGACGATAAGCCCAATTTATAATTTTGCTGACCATAGTTCCCTTTATTCTAGTATTCAGTTTCTCAAACCATTCTCTAAGCCTGAATTCAAGAGTCTCTCACTGTCTGCGGAGTGTCTTGCAGTATTTTGCAATGTCTTGCAATGCCACGCAGTATCTCGCAGAGCGTCCTAGTATCTAAAAATACTTCAATGCAGCAGGTTCTCGCAGCGTGTCGCAATGGCTTGCAATGCGTTGCAGTGTCTCGCAATATGTAGCAGCGCTTCGCAGTGCGCTGCTGTATCTCGCAATGCTTCGCAGTGTCTTGCAGTGTATAGTAAGGTCTTGCAATGTTTCGCAGTATTGTTTAAAACACTGCGCAATATGTGTACAAAAAATGACGAGTGAGAGCCACTTACCTGAATTGGAAAGCAAGCACAGGGTAATGCAAATATCTCTTTTACCAAAAAAATCTAGTCCATCTTAGTATTTCAAAA
>JAHBCN010009520.1:0-34966 GCA_019359885.1 Listronotus oregonensis
TTTCTTTTATCATCAGCCTATCGATTTTAAAAGACCGCGAAAGTGCGACTTTACCAGTTACAACTAGTTAATTAGTGTTGTGTGCATGCCCACAGTGCCCACAACGGTGGATCCACGCCTAAGCGAACGTGGTTGTGTTTACACACCATCAAATTTCAAAATATTTTAGTGCCCCAATCCAATATTAGTGCAAGGCCCTATATTAGAGATATCTACATTACTCTTTGCTTCTTTTCCAATAAGGCCAAGAGAATTTGTATCCATTTTTGTTAAGAGATGAATATTGAAACACTTTATTCATTTATTATATACTTATAATTTTCTTATGATCTGAAACGTAAAAATACATTAGTGTAAGGTCTGGTGAACACAATCATTGCTTGGTCATTGATGGAATACATATTTTTAAATTACATGAATTAAAAAGAAACGCAGTCATTTTATGAAGCACATGTTTATAATGGAAATAAAAGTTCATTATTTTATATTTCCCTTTATTGATTTAAATGAATAAATATTAAAATTCCACATTTTTTTCATATTTACCTCTAACTGAAATTATATTGTTTTAAATATAAATTACATCTCTACCATTCATGCGGAATCTAATATATGGTTTTAATTGTTTAGTAAGCAGAGTAAGTCAATGTAACTTCCTTGTCGCATCAAAACGTTTTTAAACTTTTTTATCGACTATAGGTATAACGTTCATTTGTTATTGTAATCACTGCCGTAAGTTTAAACTTTTTAGCAAATTTGTTTTGTTCGTCTGGTTTTTTTTTCTTGTTACTGTCCACGATGGTTTAAAACCCAAAGACTAACCTACTAACGAACCATGGGTGTTTAGGGTGAAGTAAATGGTATTGCATTAATACAGAACTTTAAAAATTTAGAAGTTTATTAAAAAGTGAATTATGCCAGACCTGATCAAAAGTCTTGAAAATATCAAGAGCAATGATATGGAGTTCACCAATGAACTCAATGAACTTGTTTCACTTGTGTAAGATCTGCTGTGGATTTTTTTTTGATGAAATCCGTATTATCTGCTATGTATAATTTAATGTTTTTCGACATGCTTAAAAATTGGGGAATACAATATTTTTTCTATTATCTTGCAAATAAGTGAGAGATGAGATATTAATTTATAATTGGAAGGGAGCCTTTAAGATCCTTTCTTGGGTATTTGTTGGTACGGGCAGCTTTCCAGCTTTCGAAAAAATGGGCATTTAAAAAAAAAATTAAAAAGTAAGGTAAGTCGGATGCAAGCTCAGGAGCACATTTTTTTTAGACGATTGCTGGTATGCCATCTAACCCAGACGATTTCCTTGTTTTAAGAAAAAAAACAATACGCTTAATCTGCTTGACCCCAAATAAGATTTCGGACGTTTTATGAGGAACATCAGCAATTATTTGGGAAGGCAGATTAACGGGAAGATCAAGGGTAGAACTGGCAGAAAATTATTAGGCTTTTCCTTTAGAGATAGAAATAATTTGATTTTCAAGAATAAGTGGTGGAAAAGAATTAATAGAAAATTTTTAACCAACGTTTTTGGCACTGTACCAGAAAAATAATTGCCATTTGACAAAAGGGGTCTTTATTTTTGCGAATGTTAATATAGTCTTTGGTTTCTGTAATAGTTTGATTACATGTATATTGGTTTCTTGCTTCGGTGCAAGCTTTTCGAATTTTAAGAATTGGGATTTTGTTGTTTTTTAAAGATTAGGTTTCAAATGTATTTACTTGCGTTGTTTTACAAGGACCAATAAAGAAAAATCACTATTAAGATTATATATAAATATAACAAAACTAATTTAAATTATCAAACAAAACTAAATGCAGTCTATAGTATCTTAGTTAAATAATTTAAATAAATATTTACCACGTCGATATGAATAAAATTTTGAAGTAAAACGTCGTTTTTAGACAATAGTCTTGTTTACACGGAGTGGACCAAAAATTTGATGTGACGGGTACTTTTTTTGGTGTAAACACATGGGTATTAAAATTTGCTACTCAATTTTTAACTGTCTCAACTAGGGACAATCAAATAGGATTTTCTTTGGTATAAAAACACCTCCTTTTGGGGTAAAAACTGGGCATTTGGGGTCAAAGTACCATTCGGGGGTTGCGCAAAAAACTTAGACTTTCAGTCAACCTACAGAATATTTTTGTTGTTTTTGTTTTTAAAAGTTCTGTAACAATTGCCCAGTAAAAGATTTGTAGTTTGTTCATAAATTATAACACTCTTTAAAATTTTATAAATAAAAATTATATTGGATGTTTATTTCTTTCCCTTTAAAAACCTTAACTTTGTAAATAATGTTGTTAAATAAACTAATTTTTCAAAGAATTTTGCATCTCTTTAATAGGTACTTTTTTACAATTTTAATTTTCTATAAAAAAGACATAGGCATTAGGTTAAACAAAAATTTTTATGCAATGACATATTATTAAAAAAAACAGTTGTTTTATTTTGGTTCCAGAAAGAGGTGCAAATTGCAAAAATATGTCAAAAAAGTGGGAAATGGCCAGTGCGATTTAAACTTTATAGATAGCTACATATAAAATTGCAGAAAAAGAACAACTTTATTAAATTTAAAATATTTTGGTTTTTTACTTGTTTTTTAAAAACGTACTCAGCTTTGTTAATGTTATTTTATATTAAATTAGGCGAAAACCGACGCCAAAGAAAAATGTTAAGTTTTCATTTTAAGATTAAGTAGACATACCACGGGAAAGTTTTTATTTAGTTCTTAAAACAAATAGGTCATTACGTAAATAACATAGTATTAACATTAAACTATACCAACATTATCTATTTATCTATATATATATATATATATATATATATATATATATATATATATATATATATATATATATATATATATATATATATAAAATATTATATTTTAAAAACAGTTGAAGAAACCGCCCTAGGGTTTTTTTTTTTAATAGCTTTTCGAAATTTATTTTTTTCCCGATCAAGAAAATTAAAAAAAAAAATAATAGGACGAAAAATTTTTTTTTTTAAAAAAAAATTCAAAAAAAAATTTTATTTTAAAAATAAAAAAAAAATTTAAAAATTTTCAAATAATTTTTAGCTCGTTGCAAAATTTGGCTTAAAACAATTTGTTTTTTTTGCCCTTTTTTTTTTAAATTGCAAAATGTTGCTTAAGAAAGGAAATATTAAAATTTTATTTTAGAATCTTTTTAGCCCCCTTTCTTAAAGTTCGGTATTAAATGGTGTGTTTAAAAACCAAATAGGGTTTTAAAAGGTTAGTGTGCAAAGTTTATTTGTTTTTGAAAAAAAAAACCCAAAAAAATTATTTTTAAAACGTATTTGGGTAAAAGTAATACATATTTTAATTAAGAAAAAGGAAATTAAAACAAAAGTTTGCATTGTAAAAATCTTTTTTTAATTACAAAGTTTTTATATGTTTCAAGTTTTTTTTCTTTTTAAAATTTGTTATAAACTATTTAAAAATAATCAAAATAGTTTTTTTACAATCAATTAAAAAATTAAAGATTGTACCTCCCTGTCCCAAAAAAATTGGCCAAAAAAATTAAAAAAAAACAACAAGGCTTTGTTTTAAAATGCAACAAATGTTTTTTTATCAATGACTTTAAAAATACTGATTTAAAAAAAAATTTAACCTTTTAAGGAAAAAATTGTTTTTTTTTTTAAAAAACAAATCATTGTACCCAATATTTTTAAGAAAGTCCAGGCAAAAAGGAACATTAAAAAAGGTTATCAAAATTAAAAATAATATTAAAATTTTTTTAAAAAATTAATTATAAAAAATAAAACCAATTAAATTTGCCGATTTGTAAATGGAAATTTTGTGTTTTTGCGCTGTTAAAAAAAAATTGGGGAATTTTTTTAAAAAATTTTAAACCTTTTAAACCAAATTTTAAAACCTTAAGGAACGAGTTTTGACAACTTTTTTTCCGACCGGGGAAAAAAGAAAAATTTCCTTTTTTACTTTTAAACCCACCTTTTATTAAACCGGTAACCTCAAAATTTGGGTGGGTAAAAAACCCCAAATTTTTAATGTGCAAATTTTTTTAAAACAAATGTAGGTCGGTTTTTAAACGACAAGTTTTGGCCTTATTTTTAAAAAGGTAATTTAAATTCTGAAGGACCACCTTTTCACCGAATTTAAATTTTAAATATCCTTTGAAATAAGGAAATTTGGGTACCATTGAGGTCCCCATCCAAATAAAGCGGTTCAAACCCCGGAAAATTTGGGGAAATAATTGGACTAAAATGGAGAAGATCCGGCTAGGCCCGGGGTTTTAACCCCCCCTTGATTTTTTTTTTTTTATAAAAAAAAAATTTAAAAAAAGATTTCCTGTGTTAATTTGGAAACGGTATTCGAAACTGCATTTAAAATAAGGCCCCTTAGATCAGAAACCCTTAAAAAATTTTAAAAAAAAATTTTTTATTGAAACCAATGGGGGCAAAAAAGTAATTTTAAATTTTTTTTAAACTGTTTTTTTTTTAAAAAAAAATTTTTTTAAAATTAAAAAGTTAAATTTTAGCGTTTAAAATAATAAAATTTTTTATTAAAAAATTTGCTTTTTCAATTAAATCTTTCCAATTTAATTTTTACTTTTTAAAAAATATTTTCAAAAAAATATTTTATCCCTTTAAATTTAAAAAAAAAAAATTTATATGCCAATTTCAATACCCATTTTTTTTAAAAAAAAAAATTTTTAGTATTTAAAAAAACAGGGAAAAAATTTAAAACCCGTTTTTTAGGTTGTTTAGTTTTATTTTGAAATTTTTGAATTTCAAAAAAGGAAAAATTAAAATTGTCTTTACAAAACAATTTTTAGGGGGAAAAATTTTTAGAAAAAATTTTTTTAAACTTTTTATATTTTGATAAAAACCCCCATTTTAATTTTTTTTAAAAAAATAAAATTTAAAAATAATGGAATGGATTTTATTTTTTGGAATTTTATCTGCAAGAAAAATTGGAAAGTCTTTAAAAAATTATTTTAAAAAAAAAAATATTTTTCATTTATGGACACTTTTAATAATATTATATATATTTTATATATATATATATATATATATATATATATATATATATATATATATATATATATATATATATTTTAATATTTATATACAGGGTAAAAAAAATTAAAATTTAAAGTTATATTTTTTCTTAAAACCCCCATATTTTTTTTTTTTAGATACTATAATAAATAAGGTACGTTATTTTATAATACCCATACCTAGAACGACCGTTTCTGAAATTTAGAAAATTAAAAAAAGCAGACCATAAAAAGTGTTTCCCCCGTAACATATAAGGGGCTGCTCGTAATTAAATTTACGGGCAAGGGTTTTTTAATTAAAATATTACAAAAAATTTTTCCTAATTTTACAGGTGGTGAAAAAATTTCCTTAAATTTTTGGGCATACATTTTATTAAATAACTTCCTAAAGTTAAATGGAACACCCTATATTTAGTGGCCTATTTTGACGCAGAACTAGATTCCCTTTAAAACTATATTAGGGTTTCCTATACCTATCTCTTTTACTTTTTATGCAAAAGATGTTTTTATATTTGTCTTATGAATAATTTCTTTATCTTAAAAATGGAACACCCTGTACTGTAATTAAAAAACATTTTTATTAAGGGCCACGTAGATTCGCTAAAAGCACAAGTTTAAATGTTTAAAAATAGGATGTATCTGAAGCAAAATGCAGGCAAAAGTAAAAACTCCAATTTATTGCCATTTCTAAAATATTAAAGCATTCTTTAAAATAAGAATCAAAGTATAGTAAAAGATACACCTATCTTAATTATTGTTGGAACGAAATATGTTAAAATACCCTTGTTTCTTAGCAAGTGTATTGGACTTTATGGTAAATTAAATCCCAAAATAACATTATAATGGGGTCAATAAAAACATACATTTTAATATGACCATCACCAAAGGTACGATTATATTTATATTTTTTCAATAATAGTAGGCTTTGACCTAGATGACGTTAATTATTATTTACAAAAATATTTGACAGTGACACTTGCTAATCAAACGATTATCATTGATTAAGCTACGAGTAGTTTAAAATTATAATCGTTTTGAATGATTGTTACATTTTAATTAGTTTAAATAAGGAGGATAAAATGATTTTGGTAATCGGTGAGTGTCAAGAAATAAGTTTATTTGCATCAAAAGTATATGCCCAAAGGTATTCTAACAGGGGTCATCCTATACAGCACAGAGTGTTCCATTTTTAAGATAAAGAAATTATTCATAAGTCAAATATAAAAACGTTTTTTGCATAAAAAGCAGAAGAGATAGGTATAGGAAACCCTAATATAGTTTTAAATGGAATCCAGTTCTGCGTCAAAATAGGCCACTAAATATAGGGTGTTTCGTTTAACTTTAGGAAGTTATGTACTAAAATGTTTGTCCAAACTTTGAGGCAATTTTTTTTACCACTCTGTATAATATTGAGGTAAACTTTTATGTAATAGTTAACTTAAACCCTTAAGCTAAGCAGTAAATTTAATTACGAGCAGCTCCTTATATGTTACAGGGTGTAAACAATTTTTAAAATATGGTCTGTATTTTTAATTTCTCTAAATTTCTCGAAACGGTTTGTTTTAGGTATAGGAATTATAACAATAACTCACCTTTATTTGGTCTATAGTATCTAAAAAAAAAAATATGGGCTGTTCCATAAGAAAAAATATAACTTTGATATGTACTTCTTTTTTGGGCCATCCTGTATATATATATATATATATATATATATATATATATATATATATATAATATATATATATTATTTTACTGATATTTACTGAATATTGAAGCACAAAACATTAAATCAAACTATAAATTTTAAAACCAAAATTGCTATAGAGTTAATAGTAATTGGCAAACGTAATTTGCACTTTAATAAATACCAAGCGCAACATTTAACAATATTTTGACGTCACCTATCACTTGTTGACAAAGCCAAGGATTACTGTACATTTATTAAAACAAATAAAAGGAAATATGGAAAAAAAAATTAATGGAAAGTAATTGCTGGGTTGCATGTATGCTTAATTGTCCGATAATGAAACTAATTTATAATATCAACACTTGACAAAAAGGAAAATATAATATTATTGGTTTGTTTTAATTAATTTGAAAAATAATTGTTTAACAGGTAATTTAATATTTTGAAATAATAATTAACGATCAAAAAGACAGATAAAACCGAACCATAAATAAAGATCTGTGCAAGGAAACCTAAACAAAGAACCTAAAATCTATCCAACATTATTGCAAAAGATAGTTCGTTATTTTGCGTATGCTAACGGTTCTCCGAAAAGGATAGAATTCTTTAAATTACAAGATGCGTCTCTGTTAGATTCGGGTTAAGTTCTGTAGTATTTTAAACTGTATTATTAAAATACTTTAAATGCAAACAGACAAGGGTCGTATCTGGATCAAAATTTGGGGGAGGGTTAGGCCAGTGGCATTTGGTAATTTAGGAATTAAAAAAATATATATTAATGGTTTTTATTAAAAGAAAATATCACGTTAATTAATTATAATAACAACTGAATATTTCTTTGCTCTTCCCTCGCAAAATGATTTAAGACTTCCGCAGTATCAATTTCAACATTTTTATATACACTTAAAAGAGCAAGTCCTGTTAGCCTCTCTGACCAGTTGAATTGCGCAAATAGTCTGTAGATACAGGTAATGTGGCCAGAATTTACAACAAAGTATGAATATTAGGAAACAAAGATGGATTACAAGCTGATAATGCATCAAGAGCATTTTTGGGCCTTTCTGCTTGAGGCAACTCAATTCATTTTGTTTCCACAACTGTAGTTCTGTAGATAACGTATCTAGGTTCAAAAATTCCCCATATAATAACAAGTCATCTATTTTTACTGTGTGTGCTTTGCACATATTTGGCACTAGACAATATAACGATGAAACTGATATTTCGTGATTTGCAAATCTTGCAGATAGCTCTTCGATAAAGTGATCAAAAAAAGGAATTGCAATTGTGATTCCAAAATATTCTTCTGCAGTAGCTACTAAGACATTAGAACGATTCTGCTGTCGTGAAACTATTCTAGGTATTTTTATGCATTCTTCGTCATCTACAGACTTTATAATAGCTTTGGATTTTTTAAAATATTTTTATATTCTTGATCTTTATTCAGTCTGATAGTCCTGACCTTACTAATAACAGTATTCACATGCTTAACAGCTTTTAAGAGATCAAAATCCACAGTCTGTAGAATTCTACATAACGGTAGAGTAAAAGCATATAAAGTGGACGCTGTTAACATACTGATTATTAAGGCTCGGATTTTAGGCAAAATGCCTTTTTTTGCCTTTTTGCCTATTTTTGCCTTTTTTGCCTTTTTTGTTTATAGTTTGCCTATTTGTTACTGGTTGCCAAAAATAGCCTATAATGGCTTATTATTAAATTTTACCAATTAATAATTTAAATACGTAGCTTAAAAAATATTTCTATGGATTTTTTAGATTTGACCCTTTTGCAGGTCGAAGGTAAAACCCAAAATCGGCAAAACCCATCATAAAGTAATAAAATAAATAGCTCGCAAGCCGCCCCTCTCAGTTAGATAGGTACGTAATTGCCCTAAATTAGACTAATTCTAGTAAGAAAAATTTCATTTTCAAAAGAGACCAACAATAGGTAAGTTGTTGTTCCCTGAACAATATTTAAAATTTTTTTGCCTTTTTGTCTTGTAATGGCGGACCAAAAATTAGTGTCGTGGGTAAAGTCGTATCCCGAATTATTATTGGAGCGTGACGGTGTTTTCTGTAAGCCTTGTGGAAAAGCGGTAAGTACTCTAAATTTATAAATTCTGTCATATCTGTTTTTGCAATCTTGGCAACAGTACCTATTTATTTTTTAATGTGAATACTCAACTAAATTATGGCGTTACTTTACAGATATCCAGCACGAAAAAATATTCTATCGATCAGCACTGTGGTACGAATTTACACAAAAGAAAATTGCCAAAACAGAAATCGTCCTGCTTGTCGCAAATGTCGCTGGATAAGTGTTTTTCAAATAATCGACAAAAAAGTGATAAAGAAATATTTATGAGTGATTTATGTAAGGCGCTAGTAGCATCAAATATTCCTTTAAATAAATTAAATAACAATATTTTTAAGTCATTCTTGGAAAAATATTGTAAAAAACCTGTACCCAATGAAAGTACAATTAGAAACAATTATTTTGTAGTTGATGAGACTAGGGATATGTGTGGTTGGTATATAGCCAATTTACTAATTGGAATTGTGTCTGAAAATTCACAAAGTAAATCCTTTTTAATAGCCATTAAGCAGCTTGAAAAAACAAATCATGTTACGATTAGTCGATTTATTCAAGAAAGCCTAAGTAATTTCTTTTTACCTGCTGCTGTTTCTCATGATAAAATTATCCTAATGTTAACTGACGCAGCAACATATATGGTGAAAAAGGCCAATTGTTTAAAAATATTTTATTCAAATCTTATTCATTGTACTTGGTTAGCCCACGGAGTTACCAGAGTTGCAGAGGAAATTAGAAATCAATTTCCTGTGGTAAACGATCTAATTAGTAATGTCAAAAAAGTGTTTGTTAAGGCTCCGTTAAGAGTTCAAATTTATAGGGAAAATTTACCAAATGTACCACTTCCACCAAAGCCGGTTAGAAGATGCATTTTTTATTTTAAACATTATGAAGATATTAAAAAAATATATATTTATATTTGACGACGAAACTTCAAATGCAATTAAAGAATGTAAATCTGTTTTAGCTAATACGCAAACTGCGCACCAGTTAGCTTATATTTACAATAATTACGCTTTATTAACTTTAACTATCTTAAAACTAGAATCGCAGGGCTTGCCCTTGGATGAATCTACCAATTTAGTTACGCAACTAGAGAAAGCAATTAAGTCAGCTAAAGGTAAAGTTGGTTTAATAATTTCTAAAAAATTAAAAGAAGTTTTACAAAAAAATTGGGGATTTTAAATTTTAGTACAAGTATCAAAAGTTTTAAGTGGTGAATTTTCGGACCAGCTATCAGACATTAGACCTGACATAATATCTAACTTGAAACGCTCCAATTACGTCTGTAGACGTAGAACGTAGTTTTTCTGCTTATAAAAACGTTTTGTCTGATAAAAGGCAATCATTTCTAATTGAAAATTTGTAAAAAAAAATATGCTTTAATCAGAATGTTTCTTGTTCTTTAATTTTTTTTATTTATTTTTATTCTTAATGATATAAAAACATATAAAATATTATATTGGTAAAGGTGCATTTGCAGTTTTTTTGTATAAAAGTAATTAATAATAAATAACACTGTTAGTATATAAATATTGTTTTATTAAAAACCTGCCTATTTTTCGATTACCTGCCTATTTTTCTCTATTACCTGCCTTTTATTGATAAAAACTATGCCTATAAAGGCGCCTATTTTCACAATTTATTTTTCCTATAATCCGAGCTTTACTGATTATAAACTCACTGGTCAAGATATATAGTGGCTTTTATTTTATTTTACGTGATAAGATTTTCGGGCTTTTCGGGGGGGTTTAAGATCCTAGGATCCCGGACTTCAAAAACTGGCACCAACTATGTTTTTTTTTCTTTACAATATAGATTTTCTCACTCTTACAATCAATTCCATTCATAGTTCTGCCGACGATAATACCTTTCACTCTAATATTCAGTTTAAAACAAGTGCAGGGTAATGCGTTATGCATAAGCTTAAAATAATGTTGGATTGGTACACCAAAAATGCTGTCCAGATGAAGGCCTTAAAAATATAGTTGTCTTTGCTGGCGCGGAAAAAAGTCTACAAGTACTCATCCTTTACTTCTGAGCTGTTAGTGACCCAACTCTTACAGAAAAGCTTCCTTATCTTGCTCACCGATAAGCTGTAGGAGATCTGTCGCTCTTTTTATAGATATTTTAATGGTTTTGTGCCGAAAGAAGTTAACTAATATAATACTTTTTTTGCAGCTGTATCCCTTTTCAGTCCATCTAGAAAGGCTACGAAATTCCCACTTTATGCCTATACTATAAACCTGCTGCTTGCAGAGGTCTAGCAGAGGCTTTTTCTTTTCCTATACACCTTAAATCGTCAATACCGTATTAATAAACTATTTCTTATTTTACTTAGGGTTAGTCGTCGACTGAAATCGGAAAGCCGCGAAAAGTTGCAAAGCCATGAACGTCCGTGTTCGCACGTCAACGCCTGAACCACAGACGTTCGCAAAAATATTGTGGCAATGGACGATCGTTCGCATGTTTTCGTGCTTTCCTGTCCCAGTGGACGATTACACACCTACGATACGTCAGGTTTTGGGCCTTCGCGGATTGTCCTGAGATAAAAAAACAACTCCCTAATCAATCGATTTTATTAAAAATAATTATTCTATTATTATTTTACAAAAATAAACTAATAAAATATATTACACCATTATTTTAAACTAGATGAAAAGCCTGTCTCCGCCAGGCGAGAGACAATATTAAGTAGCCTCTGTCTCCGTAAGACGCCTTCCGTACGGCTAACGGTAAAAAAATACTTTTTTGCTCCTATTTTTGTCCCGGGGGCGAAATTCAAAAAACGTCGTAAGGTTCTAGCCACTGGTAAAGACTACCACTGTGCCAAATTTCATGATTTTAGCGCAAGCTATAACTTCAGAATCACGTGGACAGACAAATAAATATATATACCTACCTACCTACATATAAATATATCCACATTAGAATATATATATATATATATATATATATATATATATATATATATATATATATATATATATATATATATATATATATATATATATATATATATATATATATATATATATATATATATATATATATATATATATATATATATATATATATATATATATATATATATATATATATATATATATATATATATATATATATATATATATATATGTAGGACGCAGTCAGTTTACTACGTACGACAAATCAAATGATGCAGCGAGTACCGTTGGTCACCCCGGCAACCCCGCTAAAATACCGGTGTGTGTGTGGCGAAGTCAGTGGAAAGGACAAAAGACGCGAAGACGGCACGATCGAAGACGGTAACAGTAGAGACAAAAGACGCTAAGACGGTTTCGGTCGGCGAGTCGGCGGATCGGGACAACAAAGACGAAAAGACGGATAACAAGAAGTTCGGACGACGAAGTAAAACGCAGGCGGTTAAACCCGAAAAAGACGGTATTTAAAGACTATAAATCATTACAACGTTATTTAATAATATCAGTTATTATAATCATTTTCGTAATTAACAACTAAAACCATATGTTTGTTTATTTTATTGTATTTCTTTAAGCCAAATCCCACAAATTTTGGAGGCTCGTCC
Organism: Listronotus oregonensis; assembly: GCA_019359885.1. Lineage (NCBI taxonomy): Eukaryota > Metazoa > Arthropoda > Insecta > Coleoptera > Curculionidae > Listronotus > Listronotus oregonensis. The sequence continues at coordinate 12,412 of JAHBCN010009520.1, forward strand.
GGGATCATTTTCGAAGAAATGCAATAAGTTTACGATAAAACCTGTTTGAATAAAAGTGTAAAGTGACTGTAAGAGTGAAAAATAAAACTTTTAAGGACACAACTAGGACATGGTGTTATTTTTTTTATAAATAATAAGACGGACGACACGAATTAAAAGTGATTTTAAAAATAAATACGACGAAAAACGACGGCAAAATTAAGTTATTACGTTCCAAAGACGAGATTAACATTCAAATAAAATTGTTTTACGACGTTAAGTACACTATTTTATTTAAAAACTATGTAAGTGAATAAGTAATAAATCTAAAAAATTAAAAAAAGATGTTACCCTGGAAAAAATAATTGTGTGAAAATTAAAAAGTGACTTTAAAAGGCGAAATCGGGCATCAACGATTTTGACTAAAACTTTTAGTGGTATTTTCAAAAGTTTACTTTAATTTAAGGGACACTACGAGGTGCTGGCGAGATTTATGTAAGTTTAAATTTACGAAGAAGATTTTTAATTGATAGACTTTGAATTTCGGTAGATATAAACTGGTTAAAAATGACGACTTTAGCTGACATTCCGCGAGTGCTCGAGAATATTAAAACCGCGCCGTTTCCCGTAATTAAGACATTTTATAAGCTTCTTTTTGAAACTGACGGTGGTAAAAACAGTCGTAAAAAAGTGTATGAATTTAGTGGCTTCGCGTTTTCGTTAGACTCTGAGTGCTATGCGAATAAAATTGAGTATTTAGAAACTTTTTCCGAGAGTGACTTATCGTCGGTTGCAAACATTTTGTTGTTGGACTACAGTGCTCCGAAATCGGACTTAATAAAAAATATTTGTGATCTTTTAATGGACTTGGACACTTTAAAAACAATGGTCGAAACCAACGAGAATGCCGAGGAAGAAGAAGAAGAGGATAGTGATTGTGTCAGCGAAAACAACGACGCCGTGTCTTCTGTATCTTCTACGCTTAAGTTTGCCTTGTCTTTTCGTGATGTAGAGGATTCAATTAAGCCATTTGATGGTACTGGTAACTATTCTATAGAAAAGTGGGTAAGAGATTTCGAGGACATTTCAATTTTACTTGGATGGGGTGAGTTACACCAATTCATTTTTGCCAAAAAATCTTTGACTGGTTTAGCCAAACTGTTTATACAAGGTGAAACAAACATTAAATCTTGGGAACATCTTAAGACTGCACTTTTAAAAGAGTTTTCATCAAAATTAAATAGTGCCTCGATACATAAACTTTTAATGGAAAGAAAAATGAAAAAAGATGAAACTATTCAAGAATATTTCTTAATTATGAAAGAGCTGGCCAGTCGGGGATCTGTTGAGCATGAAGCATTGATTCAGTATATAATTGATGGTATAAAAGATGATCAGTCAAATAAAATAGTTTTGTACGGCTCCAAAAATATTTCTGACTTTAAAGCTAAGCTAAAAATATATGAGGAAATAAGAAATAAAAATGAAAAAAGCCATCAAAAATTTGTTCCCAAACAGAATGCTTACCAAATGCGTGAAAATGTAGGTCAAAGTTTCTCTCAACCCTTAAAAGAACGTTGCTATAACTGCGGCAAACTTGGTCACAAATCGTCACAATGTAATTCAAAGCATTTGGGCGTAAAATGTTTTAAATGTAATCAATTCGGTCATAAAAGTTTTGAGGGCAATGAGAGAAAGCCCACATTTCAGCCAAAAAATTCAACTCAAAAAAATGAACATAAACCTACTATGTCGACATCGGCCGATATAAATAAAAATGTGGATTTTACTGGTTTAATGCATAAAAATATTTTTATAAATCACATACAAGTTGATGCACTAGTTGATACCGGCAGTGTTGTAAATATTATAACAGAAAAAATGTACAAAAAGCTAGGATCACCTGAATTAAGACCAAGTAATATTTCTCTAGTTGGCTTTGGTAATTCAAAAGTAAACATTTTAGGTGAATTTAATGCAAATATTTTGGTAGATGAATTAAGTTTTCTTACGATCCTTCATGTTGTTCCTGATGACGCCACTTCCGAAATAGCAATTTTAGGTCAAAGAATTGTTTAAACAAGCTGAGTTAACAATAAACCATGATGGAGTAAGCTTAAGAAAAAATAGCGAAGAAGCCGAAATCATGAATATTACTACCGATTTTTTTGAAAAACTAGATTTAGGAGAAGTTATTTTTGCAGTATAAGGAAGAAGTCAAAAAATTAATTGTAAATTACGAACCAGAAAAAACAAAAGAAACGCCAATTGAGATGAAAATAATCAAAAAGAATGATGACCCAATATATCAAAGACCAAGAAGATTACCTTTTCCAGAACGTGAAATTGTGGATAACCAAGTTGAAGAATAGATAGCTGATGGCATAATAGAACCTTGTAGCTCTGAATTTGCTAGTCCCGTGGTAGTTACTAAAAGAAAAATGGTTCCCATAGAATTTGTGTAGACTTCAGAAAAAATTAATAGGCAGGTTGTTAAAGACCACTTCCCTCACCATTAATCGAAGACCAGTTAGACCAGTTACAAGAGGCTCGAATTTTTTCTACGTTAGACCTTAAAAATGGATTTTTCATGTCAGTGTTGCCGAAGACAGTCGCAAGTATACTTCCTTTGTTACACATAGGGGACAGTATCAATTCTTGAAAGTACCATTTGGATTATGCAACTCACCAGCTGTTTTTCAAAGAATCATTAATCACATTTTTCGAAATTATATCACTGAGGGCATAGTACTTCCATACATGGACGATTTGATTATACCAGCTAGCAATGAAGACGAAGCAATAAGCAGATTAAAAAATGTGTTGCAATTAGCTAAGGAATATGGACTAGAGATAAATTTTAAGAAATGTCAATTTCTTAAAAGGCGTGTAGAATTTCTGGGTCATATCATAGAAAATGGACAAATATTTCCTTCAGAAAGTAAGACAGAGGCAGTTATAAAATTCCCTCAACCCACTACAAAGAAACAAGTACAAAGTTTTTTGGGTTTAACAGGATACTTCAGAAAATTTATTCCCTGGTATTCAATAAAGGCCAGACCGTTAACAGATTTGTTAAAAGAAAATACTACTTTTAAGTTTGGAGACAAAGAATTACATGCTTTTAACGAACTAAAGAAAAGTCTTACGGAAAATCCTGTTCTTAAGATCTACAACAGAAAAGCGCAGACTGAACTTCATACAGACGCCAGTCAAGACGGATATGGAGCAATTTTGTTACAAATATCGCAAGATGACAATGCAATGCATCCAGTATATTACATGAGTAGAAAAACCACAGATGCAGAAAAGAAATACAGCAGTTACGAGTTAGAAGTATTGGCAGTAATTGAAGCGCTTAAGAAATTTAGAGTTTACTTACTTGGTATTCCGTTCAAAATAGTGACTGATTGTTCTGCTTTTCAAAAGACCATGGACAAAAAAGACTTAACGACTAGAGTCGCCAGATGGGTATTGTTATTAGAAGAATTTGACTACACCATAGAACATAGAAGTGGCACAAGAATGAGACATGTCGACGCTCTGAGCAGATATCCAACCATGCAGATTGTACTTGAAGATGCCTGTATAACAAAAATTAAGTTGACACAGGAAGATGATGATGAAATAAGAGCTATAAAAGAAGTTTTAAAAGAAAAAGCATTTGAAGACTATTTCCTTAAAGATGACATTTTATACAAATATTGTGATGGAAATGAAATTTTAGTTGTACCAAGAGCGATGCAAACCCAAATAATTAAAAAGGCACATGAGCAAGGAGATTTTTCCATAAAAAAGACTACAGAAATAATTCAAAGAGAATATTTCATACCCAAACTAAAGGAAAAAATTGAAAAAGTTATTAAAAGCTGCGTACCATGTATCTTATACAACAGAAAACGAGGAAAACAGGAAGGTTTTCTTCATCCGCTAAGAAAAGATAGTTATCCCCTACAAACCTACCACATAGATCATTTAGGACCGATGGAGTCGACAAATAAAAACTATAAGCACATTTTAATCATTATAGACTCATTTACAAAATTTGTTTGGCTATACCCTACAAAGTCAACAACAGCAAAAGAAGTTATAATGAAGTTGGAAGTTCAAAGAAAAACGTTTGGAAGTCCTGAAAATATTATTTCCGATAAAGGTACCGCTTTTACAGCGCAAGAATTTAAAGAGTATTGCACAGACCACAAAATAAATCATCACCTTATTACTACCGGCTTACCCAGAGCAAACGGACAAGTCGAGAGAATAAATTCAATAATAATTTCTGTGTTAGCAAAACTCTCTATAGAAGACCCCACTAAATGGTTTAAGCATGTAGATAATGTACAAAGAATCATCAACTCAACCTATCAAAGGAGTATAAATACTACACCGTTTGAATTACTTGTTGGAGTTAAAATGAGAAATAAACAAGAGGAAGAAATTCGCCAGATTATCGAAGAAGAAATGAGACTTGAATTTGAAGAAAACAGAGAAGAACTAAGAAGAGAAGCAAAGAAGCAATTACTAAAGGTACAAGATGAAAACAAAAACACATACAATTTAAGAAGAAAAAATCCAGTTAAGTACCAAATAAATGATTTAGTAGCAATCAAGAGAACTCAATTTAATCCTGGTTTAAAACTTCGTTCAAAATTTCTTGGTCCATACAAGGTCACCAAGGTTAAGCCAAATAATACTTATGATGTCGTTAAACAAGGTTTTCATGATGGTCCAATCCACACCTCAACATGTGCAGAGTTTATGAAGCCATGGATACCATATGACTACGAAGATATCACAGATGACTACAATCGGTCATCTGGGACAGATGACTTGCAGGACGGCCGAGTTGTAGGACGCAGTCCAGTTTACTAACGTACGACAAATCAAATGATGCAGCGAGTACCGTTGGTCACCCCGGCAACCCCGCTAAAATACCGGTGTGTGTGTGCGAAGTCAGTCGAAAGGAAAAAAGACGCGAAGACGGCACGATCGAAGACGGTAACAGTAGAGACAAAAGACGCTAAGACGGTTTCGGTCGGCGAGTCGGCGGATCGGGACAACAAAGACGAAAAGACGGTTAAACCCGAAAAAGACGGTATTTAAAGACTATAAATCATTACAACGTTATTTAATAATATCAGTTATTATAATCATTTTCGTAATTAACAACTAAAACCATCTGTTTGTTTATTTTATTGTATTTCTTTAAGCCAAATATATATATATATATATATATATATATATATATATATATATATATATATATATATATATATATATATATATATATATATATATATATATATATATATATATATATATATATATATATATATATATATATATGGGCTTTTATTCAATTATCCCATGCTTGCTTTTTGGCAAAAACAGGTTATCTATATATATATATATATATATATATATATATATATATATATATATATATATATATATATATATATATATATATATATATATATATATATATATATATATATATATATATATATATATATAGATAACCTGTTTTTGCCAAAAAGCAAGCATGGGATAACTTGGATAAATGCCCAGTCCTAGATTTAGTGAGAGACTTTTAAAAAATCGCCCCACCTTAAATGACCATCACTTACATGTATCAGCAACAATGACAAATAACTTTTAATTAATTATTGTATCAATAAATAGTGATGTTCCTTAATTAATAAACCTAATTGTTAATTTTTACTGCTTTCTCTTTTTGTTTATTAATAAATAATTTAAATCGTGGTTTTCCTGGACTTATATGGGTACGTTTTAATATAGTATGTATTTAATTAATTAATTAACATCAGCATAGGATTTCGGTACAGGTACGACAATGATTAAAATAAAACTGGGATATACAGGGTGTCCCAAAAGTAATGGAACCCAGAGCAACAGCAGATTCCTTGGGTCAAAATAATGCAATTTACGTAAACTTGCCTTATCCAAAAGTTATTAATAACAAAGATACAGTGTGTTAAACTTTTAATTTTGCTTTCGTTTTTTCTTAATAATTCTTTAACCAAATGACCTAGCGGTACAAAATTTGGGATCTGGGGGTTTTCTGAGGCGAGAAATTAACGCTTTCCACGCTTTTAATGTTGCTTCTAGAGGGCGCCAGCTACGGCTTACCTCACTTGTTTTAAATGTCGTAACTTTTTTTAGGCTTAGAATATTGACCTGTTTATTAAAAAATAAGTTACTATAAATCCATCTGCATTAAAAATGTATACTTTATTTAAGTCTCTAAGAGCAGCCGTTCTCGGATAAACGCACTTTAAAAGGATATTGCAATTTTTATGGAAAATAAATTTTATCCAATTGTTTTTAAACTTTGCATAGTGATAGTTCTAAATACGCTGATCAACGGTCTTTCAGGGCACAAAACCCGAAAACGCCTTCAACCCCCCCAAAATCACCCTCAAAGGTCACTGGGGATTTGGGGACTTTTGAGAGAAAACAACGAGGTAATAAATAACGGTTTAAATGGTAAAATATCAAATACGATTATAATATTACAAATTACCTATAAAAAGTTACGCTGATTTTAATCGCTTAAATACTTAACTGCATTTTAAGAACCACTAATTAATTATACTGCAAAATCAAACATCGCATGTTATAAGAGCTTAGGCCTTTCACCGTGTAAATAATAATAAATCACAAAAATTGCTATCATTAAATATGTAATATACGAAACCTATATGTTAAAAGCAATAATTGCATATTGTTTTAAAACAACTTTTATTCATGTCGTACATCAACAACTGTCCTATCAACTAAAATTTTAAAATTGATAAAATTTATATAATTTTGCTAATATACCGTATTTAGCGACAGAATTTATTATGACAGTACGTTTTAGGTAATCAAGAACTACTCATTGTTAAATATTTGTACGACTGTACCAAACAGTCTTGTTGTTTCTGGAATTATCATTTTTTCTACTTTTGGACATCCTGTACCTTACAATTCTATCCAGTTTTATTTAATTCTATATGATTTTATCGTTTTTTATATGTTTAAAACCACTTAATAATTTTTTGGAAAGGTAAGTAATAATCTAATGTTGTAGGGTTAAGTTAAAGGCAATGACCAGTTTTAATAGTTATTTTTTTATTGGTATCCTTTTTTGCTTAATTAAAGTACAGTGACGGTCATTAAATCTTGGGCGAAAAATTTGTCAAATATTGACTTTTCTGTCAATTTTTGTAAATCGCTCTTTTTTGTCTTGTTTTAATATAAATAAAGCAAAAGGTAAAAGAAAATATTTATATTTTATAAAAACTAACAAATTAATAAATTAATTAACAATTTAATAAATTCAAACAAACTTAAATATTCTTCCAAACAAATTTAATATTTTATTGCGGCCCCGATTTTCTAAGACAGAGTTTAGCCTTCAGGCATCGAATGGACCAAAGCCCGGGCGTAGTCCGGATTTCTCGTAACTCATTCCACGCCTCTAAAATTTTATCCTTAAGTTCGTTTACATTTTGCGGCCTAAACTCATTTTTCCTATTTATTTTAACTAATAAGCATCAAACATTTTCCATAACATTTAAATCCAGTCTACGTGCGGGACACTGTAAAACTCTGATACACTGCTCTTCCATCCATTCATCGACTTGCCGGGCCGTATGAACGGGACACTTATCTTGCTGAAAATAAATTTCCGTCCGAAAATCGATCCAGTACAGAAGAAAGCATGATATTCTGTAGTAGATCTATATAGCTCCGCATTGAACCTTCCTTCGATAAAATAACATACACCAAGTCCTTGTGCACTCAGCCACCCCCAAACATTTACCGAAAATCGCCCACTACTTCTGTCCTTTTGGATAAATCTTTCATCAAATCGTGTTCCTTGAGGCCTGTATACCTTAAGTATCCATTGTAGCACGACTGAAACACTTTTTCATCGATGACTATTATATTTTCCCAAATAATCGGAGGTTCCAAGTAAAATTGTAGAGCAAATCCAATGCGTTGTTCTTTATTTGCATTTGTTAAAAACGTTCTAACCGATGCTGGGAAATTACTTTCCGTTTTTGCTGTAACTACAGATTTAAATGGTTGGTTTCTCAAAACATTAACTAAATTATTGTTTTGTTCTTGATTCGATAGTTTGGAGCGACCACTTTCAGCTCTTCTCTAAGGAGTGTGTTTCCTGCCATTTTTTTAACAAAATGAATAGTATTCTTTGGGATGTTAAGCTCTTTCACCACATCCCTTTTTGGCCAACCTCTCTGCTCAATATAATGAATAATTAATACTTTTTGATTTAAAGTTGGCTTTGGCATTTTAAAAATATTTTTAGACACCGACAACGGACACCTGTTTCTTTATTAGGTTTTTGAACAGGTATTTATATTCAGTAGAGGGTGGCATAAGCCTTTTTTACGAAAGGGAAAAAAATTACCCAAGATTTAATGGCCGTTACTGTACGCCTGAGCGTGTTTTAAAGGTTACCATGGTACATCAATCAAAAACACGAAAAATGTGAAATCAAAGATGACATTATTGATCTGGCATAAGTATTTTATAACGTTAAATAAAATATTACTTTAACAAATTAATGTATCAAAAGCTTAAAAAAATAGCGTAAAGTGTTCGTGGATAACTCGTCTTTAAAATACTTGCTCTATTTCGAAAACCCCGTCTACGCTGTCGTGTTCGAGAAATCGCGCATGTTTTATAGACCTTTATATCCACTTTTCTTTAATATAAGATTATATTTTGGGAATATTATTTTATTAGAAAGAATATTGGGCTTTTCTCCAGAGTATAATTTATTTTTTTTGTACACTGTAATCTATCCTTGTAACATTATTTTGAAAACACTTTAAATATTTCATTGAAGAAATACTTTTTTAAAGTAGTTCTATAATACTGTAAAGTAGTACAGTGTTCTTTTCCAACCATAGCCTGACTCACAAAAGCGCGTAACCAAATTCATGACAAAATATTTTAATTATTTCAAGGTGCACCCTATGCACGAGATGCACCGAACTAGGATCTCTTGATTTTTTCATACCTTTAAAATACCGAATAATGTCAGATTTATAAAAATAATGAGATAATTGCAGTTATAAAAAAATATTTTAAAGAACTTGAGTACTAACGTAAACAATAGTTAAAAAGCAACGAAAGAATAAAGGTCTTAGTTGTTTTAGGATGTTAAGGGCATTTTAATAACTGACTACCCTAAGAAAAATAAAACGTGGAAGAATATCCTGATTTAGAACGACCTGGACTTTTGGAGTAATATTAATAATACTGTTTTTTTAAATAAATAATATGCCTGCTAACATCAGAGCTGCAGCAATACCCGAAATTGATGACATAAAAATTGAATTAATTCCGCATGCACCTTGTGGGTCGAATTAGAATCTTACTGATTTTACCTGATTCTAATCATGAAAACAATTAATGGAGTAAGTTTGTTTGTTAAAAAATAAAGTAATGTCGTTTGTAAAGTAAAAATATGACGTAAATGTGTAAAAAAGAACTAAAGAACTATACACAAAAGTAATCTCTTAATACTAAAAAATCGCCTAGGCTGGATGGCAGCTTTCGACCTTGCACCGATCCTAACTCACCTCGTTTAAATCTCTTACGATACGGGTATTTTGCCGGAGAGCTGGAAAACTGCACGTGTGCAACTTGTCCCAAAAAAGGATGCAAAACTCTTCCTTCTAACTATAGACCTATATCTCTCATTTCTATTATCTGCAAAGTAGAACATATATTATTATAAGTACATATTGGTACTGCAAAGTAATAAAAAAATTCATTAATTCCCAAATCTTAAAGAAGTTATCTGGAAAAGCACAAGATCTTACATGATAGACAGTATGAATTACGTCACAGATGATCCACAGCTGATCTTATTATTTCCTTTGTCTCACACAATTGAAACAAGTCCCTTGAGTTTCTTGGTAAATCCCAGATCATTGCTCTTGTCATATCCAAAGCTTTCAATCAGGTCTGGCATGACGGGCTTCTTAACAAACTTCCTTTTTACGGTCTTCCATCTAAGCTTTGCTCTTGTATATCAGTTACTGTAGATGGTCATTCTTCCAGCTTCTACCAGGTTAATGCTGGGGTGCCCCAGGACTCAGCACTGACACCCTGACACCCACTCTGTTTCTTCTACACATTAACGATCTTCTCTCTTCCACAATCAATCCTATTCATAGTTTTGTTGACGATAGTACCCTCCACTCCAACATTCAATTTCTTAAGCCAGTCAATAGGCCTGATTTGGAAACCAAGCGTAGGTCAATGCGGATGTCTCTCTCACAAGACCTTAAAGTTATCTTGGATAGGGGCGCCAAAAATCTTGTTCAGTTTTATGCCTCAAAAACACAGTCATGTTCGCTGTCTCAAAAAAAGTCTGCCAATGCTCATCCGTTACATATGAGCAGCCAGGTTCTGCAGAACAGAGTCATTTAATGTTGTCGGCGTTACTATTGAGAATAACCTCGACTGGCACAAACACATTATAACCATAGCCTTTGCAGCTTCAAGAAAGCTTGGATTTCTCTTTCGAGCCAGAAAGTATTTTTTTTCCAATCTGTATACTCTGTATGTATCCCAAATCAGACCCTTCTTAGAATATTATTCTTATGTCTGGGGAATGGCGTCTCCAACAACACTTAGCATTCTGGACTCCATTCAAAGAAGAGCCGTTTGTGTTATTAATGATCTTACGCTTACAGAAAGCTTCCTTCTCTTGGCCACCGTCGTGCTGTAAGGGATCTGTCGCTCTTCTATAAGTATTTTCACGGCTTCTGCTTAGAGATGTTGGCCAGTAAAATTTCTTCTCTGGTAGCTCCTAACAGAGCAACACGTAGTGCATTTATGCATCCTTTTACAGTTCAACTAAAGAGGCCTCGAACTTCCCGCTTTTTTCGTTCCTTTATCCCCAGAGTGTCCAGACTTTGGAACCTGCTACCAGCAAAAGTCTTATCTTCTCCTCCCAGTCTCCAAATCTTTAGGTCCCGTGTGAACAAGCTTCCTCACCACTCTTAAGACACCCACGGTACGTTAGTACTTAGGCATCAGCCTTCGTGGACTGTGGACTGTCCAAAGATTAAACAAAATTGTGTTGCTTCTGTTTCATTCTTAACTACTTATCAAATCAACCTTATATATGTTTTTTTTTATTCGAGTTACTAAGTATACGACCAATATTTTTTAAACAATAATTTATTTACTTTATGCTACTCTGAAACTAGTCCACTTAAAGTTCAGATCCGCCACAGCACTATGGGTGTGCGTATTTAACCCAAATAACCATAAAAATGGTTGCGTACCTATATGCCTGGGTTCTTTAGAACATATATTATTATAAGATACATATTGAGGTAATTAGGTGTTTGAAGCAAAAGCTATTTATATCTAAAATGCAACTAAATACCAAACGAGTAATAAATATAATTTAAAACAGCGCAGGAATAAGGATATCACTATATCACACACATATATCAGTGTGTACAATATTGGCGATTCATATGTTGGGATCTTCAAAATTATCAGATATAAAAAAGGAATAAACTGGAAAAGTTTTAAACATTTTTAACGCTAATTTAAACACGTTGGCGGCGTTGTTTTATCCATTTCTATTTTGAGATGTTTTAAAAGAATTAAAAAGTTGAATTATTAAAAAAGGCTGTGATCAGTTTATTTTTTAAATTTTCCTAATTTCATAAAACGTTTCTTTTTAAAGCAAACCTAACTTGTGGTTAATTAAATTGCCAAGGGAAATGTTTATTCCCTTTTTCTTAGGCTTGTGTGCAAAGTAAGTTAAACCTTAATAAAGCTGTCATCCTGTATGGAACCTTTGGACTAGTATAGTACACACACAATTAACATTGTTTAACAATTAACTACTACTTTATATTACATTTCTTTTTATAAATTAAGGATTATTAGATGTGCCACCGCACGTGAAAATTTTTAAATAACCTGACACTGTTTCTTTTGGATTTTTTTTAAATAAAATTCAAAATTCTAAAAGAAACGGTGTATGGGTCATTTATAAATTTCCACGTTCGGTGGCACATCTAATAATCCTTAATTTATAAAAAGAAATGTAACATAAATTAGTGGTTAATTTTTAAACAATGTTAATTGTATGTGTACAGGGTGGGACAAATTGGGCACTTTTAAAGGAAAACACCCATTTTTAAAGGAGATAGATGAAAACTAATGTCGGTGTCTGGAGCTCAATTTTCGTCAATAACATAATGGTTAAAACCGCACATCGATATCTGTTTCATTTCTGAGTTACAGGACTAGAAAAGTGTATCATCTTAGACCTGGAGATTTTGAACGCCGCATAGATTTTTGTCGGTGGTTTCTGGAAAAATGTAACCATGTGCGCGATTTCCCACTGAATTGTATTTGGACTGACAAAGCGTATATAAGCAGTGTCGGTATTTTTAACCGCTATAACTCGTTTACTTGGGCGCAACAAAACTCTCATTCAGTAGTCGAGCTAAGAAACCAAGGAAGACTTGGGTTTAGTGTCTGGGCAGGCATTTTTAGAGGTAGGATTATTGGCCCGTTAATTTATGATGGTACCCTCACCTCTCAACGATATTTGCAAATTTTAAGGCAACAAATAGAACCCTTCATTGATGATCTACCTCTAACGGAGCTCGGAAACATATTTTTCCAGCAAGACGGGGCGCGTAATTACATACTATACTATTACTCAGAGCACCGGCGATAGAGGTTGCTCTGAGTCGTAGTATAGATTGTAGTGACGAATACGCGCAAATTTTCACTTCATAATATACTACAGCCCAGAGCGGCAGTTAAAAATATTATATAATAAAATGCTGTATAGCATGTTGTATCGCCATGAAAATGTGTTGAAATTCTTTGGATGGGTATTTACAAAGGTATTTGAATAGGGGTTTTATTGCCTGCCAAAAATCCTCAGACAGATTTGTTTTGTTTAATATCCTGAACTATTATAAACTATTGTATTGATACAATACCTGTTTTAACCTTACTCCCTTATAACTTTATAATAACAAAAAGCATAAGCATAATAACGTTTTGACAGATAAGTACTACATCACGGGGGAGTTATTTCAGAGGTAAGTAGAGGGAAGTATTGTCAGAGTTCTCAAATGTAGGTTGTAGCACAGTTGTATATTTTAAATTCTTAGAATTAAAGTTAAAATCAAACCAGTTTATTTAGTAATTAATTTTTCTAATTATTACAAAAAATACACTTTTCATAAATACGTGATATACTTATTATATCGTGCTTAAAATAAAAGAAAATAAACTCATATAAATAAAACAACATTAAGCTTAAAAAAACAGGCATAGTTGATATAAAATAAAATTATGAAGATAAAAAGGAATAAAATAAAATACCTATACATTAGTGAGATTTAGCACTACGTCTATTAACACGGACCGCTTCACTTAAGGATCTTGAGGCTTTGCGTTTCCTATTAAGATTTTCATTTTTGGCGGGCCTTCCAGCCTGAATTCTTTTGGAACCAGCCCTGAGGCCAGGTCTTTGTGTGCGCCTACTAATTGATGTCGGTTGAACGTTAATTTTTTTTTTCACGCCGAATATTTTTTATATTAGCAAATGAATGTAATAGTTCTGTAGGAGTTTTAATTTTTTCAAGACATTTATTTAGCCGAACGATAATGTTTGTTGAGTCTGGTGATATGTTATTTTTAACCATTTCAATAACATTTGAAAAATTTTGGCTAAGTGCCTCTACGACTTCATTTTTTTTAGTTGTAAGGTTTTCAGCTACTGTAAGAGGAGAAGTAGTTAAATTGCTAACATATGCCATTTCTTGAGAAAAAAAATCATTACTAGGTGCTTCACAGTTAGATGGTTCTTTGGTGTCCTCATTAATAGACGTATCCATCATGTCATCTAAAAACATTTCATCAATATTATCCCCCATCGCTTATTTGGCCAAATTTTTTCTATCATTAGCGGATAATAGAGGACTGATATAAGAGATATAATAATTATTAAAAATAATGTCATAATAGAAATACATTATGAAGTATGACCGATCAATTTGGCAACAAAACAGTTTAACAAAGAGAAATATCAATAACTACGGCATTGTGAATTACTCAAATCAATATTATATATTTTTTATTTTAGTTATGATAACGATGGACGTAATAGATAGGGTACCATAAAAAAGGTTTAAAAACAATAAATAATAATATTATCAAGAGTTCATAATAATTCAACACATTTTCACACTATTAAAACATATATAGCATGTTACCTAACATTTTTACCTCCGCTCTGGGCCGTAGTATATTATGAAGCGAAAATTTGCTCGTATTGGTCACTACAATCTATACTGCGATTCAGAGCAACCTCTGTCGCCATTGCTCTGAGTAATAATATAGTATGTAATTGCGCAGACGGGTCACCGCCTCACAACGCTGAAATTATTAGTAATTTGTTAGCAAATAACTTTGACAATAATTGGATAGCTAACTAAGGTCCCATCCGTTGGCCAGCGAGGTCACCGGACTTAACGCCCATGGATTTTTATCTTTGGGGAAGACTGAAGGACCTTATTTTTAAATTACCTATACGTTCTAGACGAGAATTAGAAGTAGCGGTTGTGCAAGGGTTTGCATCTCTCAACCCTCTTGAATTGATGAATTCTGCAAGAAATGACCGGAAACGGTGCCGTTTGTGCATAAGAGAGACCGGTCGACAATTCGAACATCTCCTGTAGCTAAATCTCTTGTGATGGTTTATTACTTTTTATTGTTGTTTTTTTATATTTTATTTGTTAATCTTATTCTAAATATAGTTTACATTGTTATAAAATTCGACATCATTCATTGTAAATATAAGTTTCATTTTATAAAATATTAAGTGTGCTATATTTTTGGAAAGGTATTTTAAAGTTATTTTTAATTATTCAAAAATATACAGGGTGTCCCATATGAAACATTGATTTTTTTGTTAATAACTATTAATTGTAAAAAAATATATTTACACCATTAAATTCTGCGTAAAAAGTTGCTTTCGAAATGTTTTTACAGAAACACCCTGTAACTCAGAAATGGTAACAGATATCGATGTGCGGTTTTTACCATTTTGTTATTGAAAAAATTGAGCAACAGACACCGACATTAATTTTTATCAATCTCCTTTAAAAATGGGAGTTTCCTTTTAAAAGTGCCCAATTTGGCCCACCATGTACTGTACTAATCCAAAGGTTTCATACAGAATGTCAATTTTATCGAGGTTCTACTTACTTGGCACACAAGCCTAAGAAAAATGGAATTAGCAGTCCAGAAAGATTGACATAGTAAAAAAGAGTTTTTCTTTTTCCATTTAAAAAGGCCTCACAGACCGAATTCTCAAGATTTTAGGACTTGTTTGTTAACTAGTCGGTCAAGACTACCCTTATCATTATATATATTAATATTTTAAGTATTTTCATTTTAATTTAGCTTTTATTGTTATAAATAACTTTATAACACATACTTTTAGAACTGTCCGGATTTGTCCGGATTTTTGGACTCATGTGTCCTGGATTTGAAAAACACCATATGGAAACCCTATTTATGAAGAGCCTTCCATGCTGATTAATCAAGAGGTTGCACAGAGCAGACGAGTCCTTATACCATTTAATAATTTTTTAGAAAAACAACTCTTATTGTTGTCTTAATACCCAATTATATTAAGCTACGTAAAAAGAACAACGAGAACATTGCAAAATAGCTAAATTTAAAGGCCCAAATAAAACTCACTGGAGATTGAAATCTGCTGAGATGATCCTATTAATCCTGTCATTTTTTGGAGAGGTATAAAACATTTGTTTATAAAACATAAAGAGATTTCTTAATACATATAAAGCCATGTAGGAAACAGTGCTTAGTGTTTAAATTACTAGTGATACTGTGGAGTAAACGAAATATAGTTTACATATAAAAAATAGTTAAGAACAGCAAATATTATTCCACCTTACTACCAAACAGTTAATTATTTATAACACATGGCAACAAAGTTACGAATAATAACCATTGTATATTTTTCTAATTAAAATGCATTCGTTTATGAAAGAAAGTTATTCACCTACTAACTCCTCCCATTCACCTTTCATAACATACGGTCTATGGCCCACTACGATATGACTTCCACATAGCGGATTCATTTCTTAAACATTTCTTAAAATAGTTGAGTGACGAGAACCACCTATGAATATGACTACGTTTAATACGGAAATTTAAAAAAAAGATCATATTTTTGCAATTTTGGTACAACTATTTCAGGTTTATAGGCCCCGGTATGCTCCAAGCAAATTTCTTAACATATTATAATGTTACGTGAGTCCGAGAATTAGTGAATGTGACATTACAGTTGAATCAAATTAAAAAAAAACTAACAAATTAACAATTTGACAAAATTATTAGTTTTAACCAGAACGCACCAAAGTTGTTAATTTTGCTTAGTTTTCTAGTGTTTTTAATATTGAATTCACCGTGAATGTCGCATTCAACCGTTTTCGGACTTTTCAGTAACATATGTAATAGTAATATATATATATATATATATATATATATATATATAAAAAATATATATAATATAATATATATATATATATATATATATATATATATATATATATATATATATATATTAAATATATATATATATATATATATATATATATATATATATATATATATATATATATATATATATATATATATATATATTACACGAAAGGATTTGAGCGTGTTTTCCCCCTAGCGTAACTTCGTTATCGTTTCACAAAAAAATATGAGATTTGGTTTATAAATTCACATAGGTATTAGCTGTGCGAAAATCAAAAAAGTTATGTTAAGTGGTTTCTAAAATATTCGATTTTAAAAATCGCCCATTTTACTACTGACTGACTGACTCATTTACTCACTCACTGACTCATTAGAATTATGAGGCACTTCCCGAGGGAGTATAAACTAGAAATTTGGTATGTTAGTAGGTTTCATAACACAAGTAAATATCGTATATTTTAGAAATTTGCAAGCTAATTAAACCTACGTTTCTAAAATCATATTTGTCTTAGAATTTAAAATGTATGCATGGTTTTATTTACTAACCAAAGAAAAGTTCAACATTTTAATGAGCATTAAAATGAGCAATTTTCGTACTTCATATTTAGTCGAAATGTAAGGTTCTACAGAGCATAGTATACTGAGAAAAAAGGTATGAGATCCCCCCCCATTTTTTCCATTCATTGAACTTTGAAAAACAGTTCCTTTTTGACCTTCGATCAGTGAAGTGCTCGCGATAAAAAAACTACATAGTTTTTTCCGGGAAGGCGACTAAAGGCGCTGTATCAACAACTTTTGCCATCGGGGATCAAGGAGAAACTCAAGCCAAACGATGGAGTCCTTCTTCTGGGGCTAAGCGCTGTGAACGAAGATTCCTATACCTGTTCCTTTCTAAGGGCCCCACGCACGAGGTATTTTCCTAATGGCGGAAGATGGTTGCGCACTTAGCAGGAAGGAGCAGTACTGACAGAAACCGGTTATGCGTGAAACCAGTAGCAGCTTTCTGGTCGGAACAACATTGTTTGTTCCTTTCATGACATTTGACATTGAAAAACTTTTGATTTTATAAAATTTTCGGGAATTTCTGGGGGCTTCGAGCCCGCATCCAGTTATTCCACTACAAAGCCCCGGAATGCAGAGTCTGGAAAGGGGAGACCTGGCGGAATTACAGGCCAATGAGGTTGTTTTAACCCCAAACAAGTTAAGAAAGAAAGAAACTTTGAAAAAAAGGGATCTCCCCAAAAACAATATACAAAGCTCTGAACCAGACTTCCACAGACCATCAAGTTCTCATACGGTACCCTTGCAAAGTATGTTCTAAACCTGTTTCAGGTTGCTCCAAAAAATATACATTATTTTGCGAGAGAAGCATTGAGATAGATCCAGGTTAGATTGACTATAATGTTATTAAAGAAATATTGTTTAAGTTAAATAAATGGCAAAAATTGTGTAAAAAAATATTTGTAAAGGTTCTCATGACCAAACAACAATACTTTAAATATTTCCTAGGCTTGGCTTTCTGTGATTTACTGAAATAAGTTAATTAATTTGTTTTAGATATTCTGGTAAAAAAATAACACAGTAATAAAGATTTACCTCAATATAGTTCCTTAAGAGATGTAGTTTCTTTAAAATTCTAAACCGTTGTTAACTTTTAACAATTGCTAAGTCCATTGCTAAATTTAACAACGCGATCATCACTCGGCCGTAAAACTAATAAAGGAATAGATATATAATATATAAAAAATCCCTCGAAAAATCCTAAATACGACTTTTTATATAATGTATGGTTGAAAAGAGTTTTTTTTTAATTTTTTGATGCTACCTTTTCCGTAACTTTAAGGAGTTTATTTGCTGTTTTTTAATAGTCCTATCGTATTTGTTAATTTCTAAAAAAAAATGCAGTCACATTTTCGTATTTTTTAAAGTCTTTCAATATTTTATTTTGATTTTTTTTTCTGTAACTACATTTCTAAAAAAATAAAATTTCTAAAAATTAAATATTAGGATAGTAATACTGAATTAAAATCTTTTTTATGTAGATATTAGCTGAAAATCGGGTAAATAAAATAGTAAAGAAATAATAAATATACCTTTAAATAAGACAATTGGAAAAAAGATGAGAAGAGAATATAGCAAAGCAAAGAAAAAATAGCATAAGCAAAAAAAGTACAAAAAAATGTATTTTTTAGCTTAAAATCTAAATAATTCAAAAATTATGATATGCTATTGATAGAGTTAATCATGGTATGAAAAATATTTGATAAAATAGTTACGTAAAACGTAATAACAGCTTGAAAATCTTAGTTTTTTTTTTGTTTGCTATTTTTTTTTAATAATTAAGTTTTTTAAATTTCATGATTTTTCTTTTTGGGTAGAGATATGTGTATTTAGGTTTAAAAGATATATGATCATTTTAAGACTTAAGTACCCTCAATACATAACAATACCTGGAAATATTGTTCGATAGTCCCGTAATGTGCTTTTTCCAGTTTAGTCTTTGCTTCATAATTATTTCCAAGAATAATATGATTTTTGTGTTAAATTCCTCATCATTACTCCTGAATGTGGTGGTGTCTTCCTTACTATAAAAATTCAATGATATTTCTTTGTAAATTGTTAAAGGAAAATCCTTTAGGTGTTTAACAGTGTTACTCTTTGTTTTTTTCCTTATTACAAGAGAGGTGTCAGCATACAATATCATATTATGATCTCTTACAACCGAGGGAATGTCAGTGAAGAGGATATAAAAAATGGGTTCCAATATCGAACCCTGTGGTATACATTTCTTAATTAATATTTTCTTTCTGTAATACACTGCTTTTTATTTTTTAGATAAGAAGCTATTAGCTTCTACCAACCTCTTTAATGCCAGCTTTTTGATAAGCATTTTTATATTTCTGTTAAAACCCTTTATACAGTAAAGCGCACCTTACTGCGAACATAGGAGGCTCTTGGGTGATTTTGGATGTACCCAATTCTAAAATACCAATAATAATTTTGTGGCTTGCATTTCAATTTCTGTCTTGTTTCCTCACGTGGCTCATTTTTGGTTGGGACTGGTGGGGAGTACGGTGATAAATTCGGAAGAGTTATCTGCTCAGTTTAGTTGTGTACTACATTTTATTTTCAGTAAAAATATGCAGTGTTTATAGGCAAGTAGCAGGAGCTAGTAGCATCAACCGTCTTGATCGGATTTTTACAGCCATAAAATTTAAAAAAGTTCACAGACAGCAATGTTTGCTATGGTTTTAAGAACCAAATAGTTTTTTTTAATAAAATAAAAAAAATTTTTTTTAAAAAATAATGGAACGCAGAAGATATTTAAAAAAAAAAAATTTAAAGTGCATTCATAGAATAAAAAAAAAAAAATCTTTTTAGTTATCGAAAATTCTCAAATATACCACCTTCCTGAGCCAAACAATAACCAAGATTGTCATAAAAAACCTTTTGACATTTGCTAGAAGTTAAGGGTAATAATCCTAAAAGAATTTCAATTTTTAATTAATTTTGTAGATTATTAGCCATATTCTCCTGGAAACCATAAATTTGTGATTCTACGTCACCCCAGAGAAAAAACTTTGGGGAAAAATTTTATAAAATTTTTTTTATTTTTCATTTTAACAGTTTTACAAAATTTATTGTCTAAAATGATCATAGGAAAATTTCATGGGTTTTTCTTAATTTTTTTGGGTGGTATCCATTTTTTTCAGCACTTTCCCCAGATCTTTTTCTCAAAAAACCTCGGGGAATTGTATTAATGAAATTGTGGATTTTCAAACACTTGCCACTACCATAATTTCCTTCATTTTTCTTTTTTTGTTTTTTTTGGGCCATCATGTTTATGTTTTTTAGAAAAAACCAAAAGCGAAAGTTTTTAATGACCCCGAAATAGGGAAAAACGGGGGGTTTTAAATAAACTAATAAATAATACCCAATTCCCCCCCATCAGGATTTCCAGGTGATACCATTTAATAATTTTTTTTTATTCCAGTTCGTGATCATCCATTATTTAATAATTATTTTTTTAAAAAAAAATTTTAGTCGAAATAATCGACACCGACAACAAACTGTCGAGCGTTGATAGTAAAGAATTTTTGGAATAAAGAGAATTTATCTTTGCCGAAAATTAGATCAGAAACCAGCGGGGGGTTTTTAGGTACATCCAAAATCGTCCAGGATCGTCCGTTCCCGTGCTCTGCGCCTTTCTGTATAGACAAACTGTTATCATATTTTTTTTAACCATGATTATATAACCTTGTTTGAAAAATGTTAATATTTGGGGGAAAAAAATACGTTTTATAACCATGTTAATATTAGAGGGCACCGGGTTCCCCCTTTTGGTCTACACTGGCGATATCTATACTGTTCCTTCTTATTCTTTTTTTGTTGGTATTAAAAATCCCCCCTTTTTTTTAACCAAACTTGTGATTTTTCGCAGTTTCCTGTCCGGTTCTTTTTTTTTTTGTAAAACAAACACAGTAATTACCGTAATATTATTAGATTTCTTATTACTATAGACTAATCAACAAAATTTCTCTTTCTCCATTCAAAGAAAATAGTTCATTCATTAACTATTACAAATTTTTATATTGGAGGACTGAATATCCGTACATCCGAGATCCTGAAGTCAACGATCTGTTAAATAATATTTTTGCAGAAATATTTAAAATGTTTTACTTAGTCAATTATTAATTGTATTTAAGTGTAATTGTTGTGTCGGATCCGTGTAACAAAAAATTTATCTAGGGGTACTCGCCGATGGGACCGCATGGTCTTGGTCCAAAGGTATATATCAAAATCGATTTACTCTTACGAACTTGCAGATTTCCTAAATAAAACTCAAATAAAAAAAAAACCCCAAAAAAGTGTTTTAAAAATAAAAAGTTGTTAACCTTTTGGTGAAAAATCTGACACCGCTTACAAGAAATGAAACTGTATAAAAATTAAAAAATAACTAAAATTATTTTAATTTGGCTTTTAAAATAGATATACCAAAAATAATTTTCCTATTTATATTCTGAATAAATTTCTTACTATGAATAAAGCCATACCTGTTATTGGTTATGTAATTACAAATTCCCAAAACTGGATATTGACTATTAATTTGCTGCTAAAATCCAATCCGGTACTTTTTTTGTGAAACAAACTCAGTAACTGACGTAATATTATTAGATTTCTTGTTACCATAAAATATACAACAAAATTTCTCTTTCTCCATTCGAAGAAAATGGTTCATTCATTAACTATTACGAATTTTAATATTGCCGAACTGAATATTCGGTACATCCGAGATCCTGGAGTCAACGATCTGTTTAATAATATTTTTGCAGAAATATTTAAATTGTTTTACATAGTCAATTATTAAATAATAGTTTTTTTCAGAAAAATATTCTGTGATTCATTTAAAATGTAAGATGGCAATCAAAATTATTAATACATAATTATGATGCATATCTTCTAAATTAAATTGTTGTGACGGATCCGCGTAACAAGAAATTATTAGGGGGATTTGGATACCCGGCTTTCCCAAAGGAAATAAAAAATTTTTTAAACTTTAATTTCCAAATAAACTCAAAAAAAAAAACCCCAAAAAAGTGTTTTAAAAAAAATTTTTTTTTTGAAAAAAATTCTTTTTTTGAATAAAGCCATACCGGGGTTTTGGGATTTAAATTTCAAATTAAAATGGGGATTGACATTAATTTGATTTTAAAAAAAAAACCTACTTTTTGTGAAAAAAAAAGAATTTTCGTAATATTAAATTTTTGTTACCATAAAATAATCAACAAAAGTTCTCTTTCTCCATTGAAGAAAATGGTTCATTCATTATATTACGAATTTTAATATTGCAGAACTGAATATTCGGTACATCCGAGATCCTGGAGTCAACGATCTGTTAAATAATATTTTTGCAGAAATATTCAAAAATTTTTTTAATTTTTAAAGTTTTTTAAGAAAATAT